>CM069867.1:6534753-6759753 GCA_036172795.1 Pelodytes ibericus | reverse complement strand
ACCAAACAAGGAATCCATAGTCAATGAACTGACCCTGCCCTTAGGGAGGGGCAGTGTCTTATACCTTGTTAATTAGGTATGAGATTCAGCTGGAGAGTTATTGACAGGTCTGAGCCTTTGGTGAAGTCCAGCCCCCCTAGTGCTGCAGGCAATACAAACATAAACAGGAATTATCCAAAGTTCTGAAATGGCTCAGAGGCAAAATAGCAGGATACGGTCCAGAAGAACCACAGTTCAAATCCCCTGTTGGGCGCGTCTGGGGCGACCACGTCTGGCAGTCGGGAGGGCACGGCGGCGATCCTGACACAAGCTATACATGTTAAGATGCTTTAACCTTTCCTGGTAAGTTTTATCCTTCAACCCATGAACCAGTTTAGTAGCCCTTCTCTGAACTCTCTCCAAAGTATCAATATCCTTCTGGAGATACGGTCTCCAGTACTGCGTACAATACTCCAAGTGAGGTCTCACCAGCGCTCTGTACAATACTCCAAGTGAGGTCTAACCAGTACTCTGTACAATACTCCAAGTGAGGTCTCACCAGCGCTCTGTACAATACTCCAAGTGAGGTCTCACCAGCGCTCTGTACAATACTCCAAGTGAGGTCTCACCAGCGCTCTGTACAATACTCCAAGTGAGGTCTCACCAGCGCTCTGTACAATACTCCAAGTGAGGTCTCACCAGCGCTCTGTACAATACTCCAAGTGAGGTCTCACCAGTGCTCTGTACAATACTCCAAGTGAGGTCTCACCAGCGCTCTGTACAATACTCCAAGTGAGGTCTAACCAGTACTCTGTACAATACTCCAAGTGAGGTCTCACCAGTTCTGCGTACAATACTCCAAGTGAGGTCTCACCAGTGCTCTGTACAATACTCCAAGTGAGGTCTCACCAGCGCTCTGTACAATACTCCAAGTGAGGTCTCACCAGTGCTCTGTACAATACTCCAAGTGAGGTCTCACCAGTGCTCTGTACAATGGCATGAGCACTTCCCTCTTCCTACTGCTAATACCTCTCCCAATACAACCAAGCATTCTGCTAGCATTTCCTGCTGTTCTATTACATTGCCTACCTACCTTCAAGTCCTCTGAAATTATTACTCATAAATCCCTTTCCTCAGATGTTGAGGTTAGGACTGTACCAAATAGTCTATATTCTGCTTTTGGGTTTTTACGCCCAAGGTGCATAATCTTGCACTTGTCCACATTAAATGTCAGTTGCCACTGCTCTGACCATTTTTCTAGTTTAGCTAAATCATTTGCCATTTGGCTTATCCCTCCATGAATATCAACCCTGCTGCAAATCTTTGTATCATCAGCAAAAAGACATACTTTGCCAACAAAACCTTCTGCAATATCGCTAATAAAAATATGTAATGGGGTGATGGAACATGTCATGGGTGTGCAACTTGGGTCGGGGGTCCCAGGAATTTGTCTGCCTAGGGCAGCACAAAACCAAGATACACCCCTGGTCAGCATTACTGGGCATGCGCTGCTTGGTCACTTACTGTGCATGCTCCGCTATCCCATCAAGCTCTACTTCTGTCTCCAAAATCAGGGGTTATAGTGGCATGTAATGGGGGTTTGGGCATTTAATGTGTATGCAATGTGGGTGATGGCAAGGTAATGGGGTGATGGGGCATGTCGTTGGTGTGCAACGTGGGTGATGGGGCATGTCGCGGGTGTGCAATGTGGGTGATGGAGCATGTCGGAGGTGTGCAACGTGGGTGGGGGAGTGCCCGAATTTTGTCTGCATGGGGCAGCACCAAACTAAGCTACACTACTTTCGCTATTATTATTTTTTAAAGTACACATATTAACGTTGTACAGTTTTAGACGGTGTGCTTGCAGCACTATGATCCTCAGTCTGCTATTCCGCATAAGGATTGCATTTATCAGCACTGATTAGTTTATGAATTAGATTGCGACTCTATTTAGATTATCCGCTCTTTCCTATGCCAGTATTCCTCCTTGCTGAATGCAAACTCTACTTTCATTGTTCAGCACCCTGGGATCTTAATAATTTAGCTTTCAGGAGGACATTTCTGGTGCAGCAAAACAATTCATCTTGGCTATTCTCCTTATCCTGTATTTAACGGTACTAAGAGAGTGCTGGATAATGCAGCAGCCACCAAGTTGATTTGATCAAGTTTTGCTGTGAATAAATCTAATCATCTCTATTGTTCGTGGAGCTGGATTGCACTAGTTTGATGTTCTCTTGTCTTACAGGCTGTGTTTCTATTTGCACACATTTTTTTTTTAACTCCCTGGCTCCCAAATTCACTGGCATGGGAACTGTATCAAAAATGGTTTTAAAGAAGACTAACAAAGTTTTATTTTAATAGTCACATCCCTTCTTTCCTTATTTGGGGGGGGGGGGGGGGAGAGACTGGGCGCCATCTGCTTTGCGGGATACATTCTGGCAGCCCTGTTTTATTTATTTTTTTACATTTTCTTAAATGTGCGTGTCAGGACGCCTCCTGGGTTAGAGGAGCTGCTCGCCAGCCCTCTTTGCGCCCGACATGCACGACGGCTACCGCGCTCCCCTCACTTGTAGGGAAGCCAGAGCGTCCGAGGTCACGTGACCTCACGGGGCTCTGACTACAGTGGGGGAGCACAGCGCTGGGGGAGCTAGGCAGAGCCTGCCGAACTCTGCGTGAGTGTGTGTGTGTAAGTGGCAAAGTGTGTTTGTGTGTGATTGGCTGGGTGTGTTTGTGTGTGATTGGTAGAGTGTAAGTGTGTGTGATTGGCAGAGAAAAAGTGTGTGCGATTGGTAGAGTGCAAGTGTGTGTGTGATTGGCAGAGTGTAAGTGTGTGTGTGATTGGTAGAGTGTAAGTGTGTGTGTGATTGGTAGAGTGTAAGTGTGTGTGTGATTGGCAGAGTGTAAGTGTGTGTGTGATTGGCAGAGTGTAAGTGTGTGTGTGATTGGTAGAGTGTAAGTGTGTGTGTGATTGGTAGAGTGTAAGTGTGTGTGTGATTGGTAGAGTGTAAGTGTGTGTGTGGGGGGCAGAGTGCAATAAATGGGTGTATCACAGTGCTCTATTGATATTGTACCCCTGTTACAACCATGAGATATGTGCAAATTTGTGTTGTTGTGTATGTGTGGCTGCAGGTGTATGTGTGACTATGTGTGTGTATATGTGCCTGTGTGTGTACATGTACCTCTGAATGTGTGGCTGTGTGCATTTGGGATCAGCAAGGGGTGGCATATTATATGTTTGCCTAGGGCGGCAAAAAGTCTTTGCACCGGCCCTGTTACCATGAAATCATAACCAAACCCTTCCCAGCCTTCCAAACCAGCCAGCAATTTGCAAAGGACAAGG
Organism: Pelodytes ibericus; assembly: GCA_036172795.1. Lineage (NCBI taxonomy): Eukaryota > Metazoa > Chordata > Amphibia > Anura > Pelodytidae > Pelodytes > Pelodytes ibericus. Next base: position 6,756,434 of record CM069867.1, on the reverse strand, counting down.
GAGTCTCCTGTCCTTCACAAAGAATGAGAGCACCGAGCATCCTGACCCATTTACTCACACAGGGTGGGATCGAGGAGGATGCCTGTCATGGCACTGAAGGTTCAGAAAGCCCTGGACCACCAGTGACATCCCTCATGAGATGAAGGTGCAGTTTGGAGAATAAGTGGAAGTATCATTTTGCCCCCATCCCCATGTCTATGGATGCCCATGGGAGGGTGTTGATAAAGTGTACAAAATGTCGCAGTTATGAAATATTAAAACAGATAAACCCTGGTATACTATTGTGTGTGCAGAAGGCGAACATGGTAACTCCCGTGGAGACAATGGATATAACAAAAGAAAATATGGAAGCTATAAACACCTAAATTCAGTTCCCGATGCCTAAAAGAAGATGATACAGTACAAAAAAAAACACAAAATTATGCACTTGGTTTAAAATTGCACAGTAAAACCCAACATACATACAAATGACCCCTGAGAAATGTCTCAGTTGGTACAGCCTAATGCGTTTCACCCAAAGGCTTCTTCAGAAGTGAGTCGGTGATTGTTTTAAGTCTATAAAGGTCCTGCAGGTAAGGAAAGGGAAAAAAAAAACGAGAAGCAAGAAGAAAGAACAAAAAAAACGTATAAGTGCAAATTAAAATAATAATGTGTCATAATAAAAATGGCTATTGTGATAAATAAAAGGGTATATGCACAAACAATACTGAGAGTGTACAGCTTTATACAAACAAGAATCCTTAGCCATTCCTGCACTGTGTGCAACGCTATCTCTAGAGTGACATGAAAGTCTACATTGTTTGTTTTTCTTGCAAATGAAGTGTATTTTTCCGAACTGGAGCAGTTCGTTGTACCTCCGAGTTGTCAAACGCTGTCTGTCTGGTTGTCGGATAGCTTTATTAAGTGCAAGACAAGACTCAGTCTACACGACAAACACATTATTGCAATGTCAGTCGAGAACAACATGTCCGCTTTCTATTGGAAAAACCCTGCAGGCCCATTTTTAATTTGAATTTAATTTCCCATCAGATGTCGGAACGTTGGCTCCCTTCACCTCCAAGAATGACAGCTCGGCTACGAGCAGCAGAGTGACTTCAACTCTGGTAATAGGGGGTGTAGCGGGGGGTGGGTGTTGCAAAATCTACATATGTGACGATATAAGAACCTTTCTCATGGATATCATAAAATATCTGAGCAATCACGTTCTTCACCATTACAATAGAATTTATTCTAGGGGCATTGTACACATAATTTTTGGGAAAACTGTTAATGGAAGTGACATTAAAGGTTTAAAAAAAAAAAAAAAAAAAAAAAAACTATTGCTTCACACACACGTCCAAAGGTTAAAATACTTGGTGCTACTTGCCCAGAGCAAGTTGGGGTGTATGTTTGGAGATCCGCACATTGTTGCTCTCAGTTCTGCTTCTCACATCAGAGTGAGAGCTGTTTTGGACACTGGTGCGAAGGGCTGGACACTTGCATCGGATCGAGGTATGTTGGGTCCAATGGTTGGAACTGATGTTAGGGCAGATGATGCTGTTACAGAGAAAGACCCTTGTTTTTACATACCACCAGCTGAGGGTACTTCTCAGGGAAGCTGGTGGTCAATTGTCATGTACCTTTATCCTAGTGCCATTCAACATTTCACCTGGTCTTCAATATTTGAAAAACAATGGGGAAAAAAACCCCATCTCCTTTATCTTTAAATCCACAGCTACAGATCATACTGCTCTGCAGACTGCCTACCCGTGTAGATTCCAGACATATGTTCTCTCTCTCATCCTCCGGGAATGATGGGAATAATCTGCCTGTGACATAAAACCTCCAAGCAGCATCTCTCGGATTGTATGTCTGCCGACCCTGAACTTGGATAATGTCCGGCAGGGATAAATGGGATAAATGATTCCTGGTTTAGAAAGAAAACAAAAAAAAATTAGAAATTAGTAATATTATATCCCCAATGGAACAAGTACATTGCATTTCTGTCTCTGGAGTTTTTTGTTTTTTTCAAATGCAGTGATATACAGACATTGGGGGATGTATAAAGTGGTGACACTGGGTGATGATGCAGGTGGCAGAGTTCAATGTATAAGGTGACAGTGGTGACATTGAAGGGAGATGCAGGGGGTAGAGTTCAATGTATAAGATGGCAGTGGTGACACTGGGTGGTGATGCAGGTGGCAGAGTTCAATGTATAAGGTGGTAGTGGTGACACTGGGTGGTGATGAAGGTGGCAGAGTTCAATGTATAAGATGGCAGTGGTGACACTGGGTGGTGATGCAGGTGGCAGAGTTCAATGTATAAGGTGGCAGTGGTGACACTGGGTGGTGATGCAGGTGGCAGAGTTCAATGTATAAGATGGCAGTGGTGACACTGGGTGGTGATGCAGGTGGCAGAGTTCAATGTATAAGGTGGCAGTGGTGACACTGGGTGGTGATGCAGGTGGCAGAGTTCAATGTATAAGATGGCAGTGGTGACACTGGGTGGTGATGCAGGTGGCAGAGTTCAATGTATAAGGTGGCAGTGGTGACACTGGGTGGTGATGCAGGTGGCAGAGTTCAATGTATAAGGTGGTGGTGGTGACATTGGCTGAAGATGCAGGTGTCAGACTTTAATGTATAAGGTGGTAGTGGTGACACTGGGTGGTGATGCAGGTGGCAGAGTTCAATGTATAAGGTGGTAGTGGTGACACTGGGTGGTGATGCAGGTGGCAGAGTTCAATGTATAAAGTGGTAGTGGTGACACTGGGTGGCGATGCAGGTGGCAGAGTTCAATGTATAAAGTGGTAGTGGTGACACTGGGTGATGATGCAGGTGGCAGAGTTCAATGTATAAAGTGGTAGTGGTGACACTGGGTGATGATGCAGGTGGCAGAGTTCAATGTATAAGGTGGTAGTGGTGACACTAGGTGGTGATGCAGGTGGCAGAGTTCAATGTAAAAGGTGGCAGTGGTGACATTGGCTGAAGATGCAGGTTTCAGACTTTAATGTATAAGGTGGCAGTGGTGACACGGTGTGGTGATGCAGGTGGCAGAGTTCAATGTATAAGGTGGTAGTGGTGACACTAGGTGGTGATGCAGGTGGCAGAGTTCAATGTAAAAGGTGGCAGTGGTGACATTGGCTGAAGATGCAGGTTTCAGACTTTAATGTATAAGGTGGCAGTGGTGACACTGTGTGGTGATGCAGGTGGCAGAGTTCAATGTATAAGATGGCAGTGGTGACACTGGGTGATGATGCAGGTTGGCAGAGTTCAATGTATAAGGTGGTAGTGGTGACACTGGGGGGTGATGCAGGTGGCAGAGTTCATTGTAGAAGGTGGTAGTGGTGACATTGGCTGAAGATGCAGGTGTCAGACTTTAATGTATAAGGTGGCAGTGGTGACACTGGGTCGTAATTCAGGTGGCAGAGTTTAATGTATAAGATGGCAGTGGTGACACTGGGTGGTGATGCAGGTGGCAGAGTTCAATGTATAAGGTGGTAGTGGTGACACTGGGTGGTGATGCAGGTGGCAGAGTTCAATGTATAAGGTGGCAGTGGTGACACTGGGTGGTGATGCAGGTGGCAGAGTTCAATGTATAAGGTGGCAGTGGTGACACTGGGTGGTGATGCAGGTGGCAGAGTTCAATGTATAAGGTGGCAGTGGTGACACTGGGTGGTGATGCAGGTGGCAGAGTTCAATGTATAAGGTGGCAGTGGTGACACTAGAGGGGGATACATGGGTCAGAGTTCAATGTATAAGTTGGCAGTGGTGACACTAGAGGGAGATACATGGGTCAGAGTTCAATGTATAAGGTGGCAGTGGTGACACTAGAGGGAGATACAGGGGTCAGAGTTCAATGTATAAGGTGGCAGTGGTGACACTAGAGGGAGATACAGGGGTCAGAGTTCAATGCATAAGGTGGCAGTGGTGACACTAGAGGGAGATACAGAGGTCAGAGTTCAATGTATAAAGTGGCAGTGGTGACACTAGAGGTAGATACAGGGGTCAGAGTTCAATGTATAAAGTGGCAGTGGTGACACTAGAGGTAGATACAGAGGTCAGAGTTTAATGTATAAGGTGGCAGTGGTGACACTAGAGGTAGATACAGAGGTCAGAGTTTAATGTATACGGTGGCAGTGGTGACACTAGAGGGAGATACAGGGGTCAGAGTTCAATGTATAAGGTGGCAGTGGTGACACTAGAGGGAGATACAGGGGTCAGAGTTCAATGTATAAGGTGGCAGTGGTGACACTAGAGGGAGATAAAGGGCTGGTATTTATTTACTCTAATGCGAGAAAATGAAGCCACAGTACAACAGAAAGAAGAATGTATGAAAGCTGTCAGTAGCCACAGCAAGCCAAGGCTGATTATAATGATCAGAAATTCCTGTGCTTCACTAGCAGATCTTCCCAGTAACTCAGTGGAGGCTGTGTACAAACCATGCAAAACATCTAATGTGGCATCACACTGCAGGTGGCAGTGCCGCCAGCAAAACAGATCATGTACATAGCCATGTCAGGGCTTGTGAGCCATGGAAAACAACTGCGCCTCGGTGGAGCGTATTAATATACTTCTAATTGAACCAATGGTGTTTGCAAAGGAGACTCAGCGTTCATAGCTGCCAACAGTCCTGCATCTGAGGGAAAGTCCTGTTTCCTTGAGCACTGTCTTGTCACTACTGAGCATGTCCCCGGGATGAGGGCAGCTTTATTAAAGAAAAAATATATATTGTCTTTAAATAGGATATAAATTGCTTAAAACATGGGATTTTGCAAATCTAGCTTGAGCTAGGTGAGACGGGAACATACCATGTTTGGGTGATGGAATGCCTTTAATTATACTTGCACTGAGGAAGCAGCATAGATTGTGTCACCGGCAGATAAGAACTTGTTGGCCCTAAATACTTTCATTAGTCCCTGGCCTTATCTTATATCTAGGATAGCCTTATACCTATCCCATGCATGCTTAAACTCCTTCACTGTATTAACCTCTACCACTTCTACTGGAAGACTATTCCATACATCCACTACCCTCTCAGTAAAGTAATACTTTCATTAGTCCCTGGCCTTATTATATCTAGGATAGCCTTATATCTATCCCACGCATGCTTAAACTCCACTGTATAAACCTCTACCACTTCTACTGGAAGACTATTCCATACATCCACTACCCTTTTAGTAAAGTAATACATTCATTAGTCCCTGGCTTTATCATACATCTAGCATAGCCTTATACCTATCCCATGCATGCTTAAACTCCTTCACTGTATTAACCTCTACCACTTCTACTGGAAGACTATTCCATGCATTAACTACCCTCTCAGTAAAGTAATACTTTCATTAGTCCCTGGCCTTATCTTATAGCTAGGATAGCCTTATACCTATCCCATGCATGCTTAAACTCCTTCACTGTATTAACCTCTACCACTGCTACTGGAAGGCTATTCCATAAATCCACTACCCTCTCAGTAATGTAATACTTTCATTAGTCCCTGGCCTTATCTTATATCTAGGATAGCCTTATACCTATCCCATGCATGCTTAAACTCCTTCAGTGTATTAACCTCTACCACTTCTACTGGAAGACTATTCCATACATCCACTCCCCTCTCAGTAATGTAATACTTTCATTAGTCCCTGGCCTTATCTTATATCTAGGATAGCCTTATACCTATCCCACGCATGCTTAAACTCCTTCACTGTATTAACCTCTACCACTTCTACTGGAAGACTATTCCATACATCCACTACCCTCTCAGTAATGTAATACTTTCATTAGTCCCTGGCCTTATCTTATATCTAGGATAGCCTTATACCTATCCCACGCATGCTTAAACTCCTTCAATGTATTAACCTCTACCACTTCTACTGGAGGGCTATTCCATGCATCCACTACCCTCTCAGTAAAGTAACACTTTCATTAGTCCCTGGCCTTATCTTATATCTAGGATAGCGTTATACCTATCCCACGCATGCTTAAACTCCTTCACTGTATTAACCTCTACCACTTCTACTGGAAGACTATTCCATACATCCACTACCCTCTCAGTAATGTAATACTTTCATTAGTCCCTGGCCTTATCTTATATCTAGGATAGCCTTATACCTATCCCACGCATGCTTAAACTCCTTCACTGTATTAACCTCTACCACTTCTACTGGAAGACTATTCCATGCATCCACTACCCTATCAGTAATGTAATACGTTCATTAGCCCCTGGCCTTATCTTATATCTAGGATAGCCTTATACCTATCCCATGCATGCTTAAACTCCTTCACTGTATTAACCTCTACCACTTCTACTGGAAGACTATTCCATACATCCACTACCCTCGCAGTAAAGTAACACTTTCATTAGTCCCTGGCCTTATCTTATATCTAGGATAGCCTTATATCTATCCCACGCATGCTTAAACTCCACTGTATAAACCTCTACCACTTCTACTGGAAGACTATTCCATACATCCACTACCCTTTTAGTAAAGTAATACATTCATTAGTCCCTGGCTTTATCATACATCTAGCATAGCCTTATACCTATCCCATGCATGCTTAAACTCCTTCACTGTATTAACCTCTACCACTTCTACTGGAAGACTATTCCATGCATTCACTACCCTCTCAGTAAAGTAATACTTTCATTAGTCCCTGGCCTTATCTTATAGCTAGGATAGCCTTATACCTATCCCATGCATGCTTAAACTCCTTCACTGTATTAACCTCTACCACTGCTACTGGAAGGCTATTCCATAAATCCACTACCCTCTTAGTAATGTAATACTTTCATTAGTCCCTGGCCTTATCTTATATCTAGGATAGCCTTATACCTATCACATGCATGCTTAAACTCCTTCAGTGTATTAACCTCTACCACTTCTACTGGAAGACTATTCCATACATCCACTCCCCTCTCAGTAATGTAATACTTTCATTAGTCCCTGGCCTTATCTTATATCTAGGATAGCCTTATACCTATCCCACGCATGCTTAAACTCCTTCACTGTATTAACCTCTACCACTTCTACTGGAAGACTATTCCATACATCCACTACCCTCTCAGTAAAGTAACACTTTCATTAGTCCCTGGCCTTATCTTATATCTAGGATAGCGTTATACCTATCCCACGCATGCTTAAACGCCTTCACTGTATTAACCTCTACCACTTCTACTGGAAGACTATTCCATGCATCCACTACCCTATCAGTAATGTAATACGTTCATTAGCCCCTGGCCTTATCTTATATCTAGGATAGCCTTATACCTATCCCATGCATGCTTAAACTCCTTCACTGTATTAACCTCTACCACTTCTACTGGAAGACTATTCCATGCATCCACTACCCTCTCAGTAAAGTAATACTTTCATTAGTCCCTGGCCTTATCTTATATCTAGGATAGTCTTATACCTATCCCATGCATGCTTACACTCCTTCACTGTATGAACCTCTACCACTTCTGCTGGAAGGCTATTCCATACATCCACTAACCTCTCAGTAAAATAACTCTCCCTGATTTCACTTTTAAACCTTTGCCCCTCTAATTTAAGGGAATACTCAGTAGAAAAGACTATGTAGCCATCCTATTTGTAGGTTGGTGGGATTCTTCCTGCATCCTTGCTGTAACCGAAGATCCCTTTATTAAACATATTATCAGGCATACTAGGTACATAGCTGCCCTAATATTTGCTTGGAAGGGTGTTGAAGACTTGGCCTATGAATTTTTAAATTATTTTAAACAATTTACCCATGAATATAACCAAATGAGGGATGCAACTGGAAACATATTTGTCAACCAGTAAGGGGGGTACCCCAACAATTGATATGGAAGGCCAGACGCATAGTAGATCATCTTTAAAAAAGGGAAGATGGGGAGGGTGGTGGTGATAAGCCTTAAAAAGGTCACATTTATCACATCATACAGCACTGAGTAGGATCTAATCTGCAACGTAGTAAAAACCAGTCTTCCCATACTGTACACCGACACAAGCCTGAAGTCTGTAGTGGAATAAGGCTGCAGATTTTCTACTCAGAGAGCGCCAACTATAGGCTACTATAGAGACTTGAAGAACTGGCGCTCATCTGATATATTGTGGCAAATGATAACTATGAGGCAGGGGTAATAACACATATTGCAGCAATCCCAACAGTAAAAGCACAAACGGAAAGTTGGAATAGACTTGAAATGGAAGCATGTGGGGTAAAGAGTTTATATGGAATAAAAATAAAGGCAGTATAGGGCAAAGTTTTGTCGTAAAACAAATAACCCCAGTATGGGAAGCATTGGAAAAAAAAAGTTAGGTCTAAAAGATACATTGTTAGGTTTCCTCCTGTTATTATATATTGAAAACGAAATTGAAAACATTTCATTAGTAAATTGGAAAATGGGGAATATTCAACGTTTGGAGGAGATATATGCTTGGCCAAGGTATGCCCGATATGCATCCCCCCCCCCACCAATAAATAGACAGACAACAGTGTGGCTTGAAAAGTATTTATTTGTAGAAAATTGCTTCCTATATCTGTATAAACATACTAGGTAATGCTATACCAACACAATTAATTTATGAATAACCGGGTATAATAATATATACCAACAAAATAAGTTTATCCATATAAACAATACATACAAACCGTAAATAATAATAAGTACACCTAAATGGTAGTGTGCAAACTCCTCCTATCCCACCTTGGATCAGGCCCCCCGAGTATCTGGAGCAGGCGTAACAACCATGACTTCTTTGGCTACTCTCAACTGGCCTATATTAAGAAGGAACCAGATGACATTTATAATTCAATCCTTTATTGCAATCAAAAGGGTAATCGCTAGGAAATGGAAGCTAGGCTTGACTCCTCCCGATGATCTCCTGAAAAAACAACTAATCCACCAGTTACAAATGGAAAAAAGGTATAATTAGATTTAATGGAGTGTTCAAAGATATCTCAAAACGGGATCTGTGGATAGAGGCGGCCTTGAAGGTTACGTCAGGGAACAGGTATGATACGGGTTTCTTGAGGAAGAAAATCTCTCCCTTCTATCTTTTCTTTTTTTTCTCTGTATGAAGCGTTTTGAAATCGAGTAAATAGTCCTCGACGGTTGCAGCCATAGTCTGTTACTGTTTTCGTTATTATATGTTAGTTATGTGTATGTCTAATGAGGGGACACAAAGGCGGTGAAACAAGGTAGACACACAAAAAGTCTCAATGCTATTTTAATATTGTTTAAAATGAATAAGAGTACGATGCACAATAATAATTATTCACATGTGTATCTAATCTAAGCACCCACTTTTGTATGACTTGTATGTTTTTTTTATACTTTTTGATAACTGAATAAAAAACAAACAAAAAAAAACTGTAGGCAAGGTTTGTGCCCTCTGGCATGCTGAGAAAATACAATACAATTCAAATATTGCCATTTGGCTCGAGGTACGGGGCAAGTTTTGGTGCTTTAACAGAAGCTGCATCTGCCGATCTTATACACAGTTACAAATTCTAACACATTAATAGTCACAGGTGCGATACTTCTGTGAAATACATGGTTGAGTGCATGCGTGGGGGGCACTGTCAGTCGTCCTGAGCAGCCATCTTCTTTTCTATTGATTATGACCTTGCCTAATTGGCTGCACGACGGAGTGGATCTCCTGGGCTGCACTGGATAATGTCGGTGGTGACACCACTCACTCGGTCTCTGGAAGCATTGTAATCCTCGTTCCCTCTAGTTTCATTCAGTGGATAATATCGATGGTGACACCACTCACTCAGTCTCTGAAAGCATTGTTCATTCACTGGATAATGTCGGTGGTGACACCACTCACTCGGTCTCTGGAAGCATTGTAATCCTCCTTCCCTCTAGTTTCATTCGCTGGATAATATCGGTGGTGACACCACTCACTCATTCTCTGGAAGCATTGTAATCCTCCTTCCCTCTGATTTAAGGTCATGTCCTGTTTTGGTAGTTACTAATGCCTTGTACTGCAAAACTTGCCTGCCAGGCTTCCATTAATGAGGGGCACCAGGGCTGTGCCCCCCCAAAAAGTAGCCAACTATGGCTCAAGTCAGTGAAAAAACCCAGGCAATAACTATGCTCTCTGTAGCCCATATCTTATCAGCTTTTATATAAAAAAAAAAAATATTAGTAGAAAACCTTTTATATAAAGTCTACATTTTATAAAAATCCTGTCAGTTTAAACCATTATTTACCAAGGTTATTCTGCCGGCTGAAGATACGTGTGATCTAGAGTGCTATAAAACACAGCTTTCATTATGTGAAGGGGACATAAAAGATATGGGTTTTATAATTAAATGTTCTTAAAGGAAACTAGCCTTCCCCACTGTGCATATTATCTACGTATAACCGTACCTGCAGACATTGATGGATGTGCCGACACACAACAAATAGATGGTGCAATAGACCAAAACGTGAAAACAAAGTGTCACAATGGGAATATCGGAGACAAAAGAACACAAAGATGAGCCAAATCCCGCACTCCACATATACAAAAAACACCAACTCACCCACATGTGCGAAAATCGGATCCGCCTTACTATCACCGAAACCTTGTTCATACTGCAAATGCAGACAACAAACAGTGTTGATGAAAAATTTGTTTTTTTTGCGTTGTATTAGCAGAGATACACGTAAATGCATGAATTATGAGAATAATACACAATATAGAGGCAAAAGTATCAGGACTTTATTATTGAATTCAGGTGTATCAGTCAGACCCATTGCCACAGGTGTATAGAATCAGGCACCTAGCCATACAGTCTGTAATTACAAACAATCGTGATACAAATGGATCAGTGAATACAAGCGTGGTACTGTGGTAGGATGCTGCCACCATTGCAATAAGTCAGTTCTTGAATCTTCATCCCTGCTACGTTAACCATGGCAGGGGTGGACTGACAACTCATGGGGCCCCCGGGCACTAGAAAATTGTGGGGCCCCCTTGTGACCGCCCACATGCCAGCCTTTATTGAAGCCCTACCCACATACACGCCCCTCCCCTGACCTTCCTGATAAATTGTACTATTTATCTACTTTTTTTTAATTCTACCTGAAAAGGTTGTTTAATAGAACCATATTCTAAAAATACTGTATGGTCGTAAACGTTCTTTGAACATGTCCCATCACCTTCACTGCACAACCAGGACTTGTGCCAGCACCCCAGGAAATGCCCCAGCACCTACATTGCACACCCAGGGCATGTCCCATCATCCATATTGCACACCCAGGACATGCCCAATAACCCACATTGCACATCCATGACTTGCCCCAGCATCAATATTGCAGACCCAGGACTTGTCCCAGCACCCATATTGCAGACCCAGGACTTGCCCCAGCACCAATATTGCAGACCCAGGATTTACCCCATCACCCACATTGCAAATCCAGGACTAGTCCTATTACCCACATTGCTTCATCCACATCGTACATTCAGGATTTACACCAGAACATGCCCCATCATCCACATTGCACACCCAGGACAATCCCAGCATCCCAGAACATGCCCCATCATCCACATTGTGCACCCAGGACATGCCCCGTCATCCACATTGAACACCCAGGACATGCCCCATCATCCACATTGTGCACCCAGGACATGCCCCATCATCCACATTGCACACCCAGGACATGCCCCAGCACCCACATTGCACACCCAGGACATGACCCATCACCCACATTGTGCACCCAGGACATGCCCCAGCACCCACATTGCGCACCCAGGACATGCCCCATCAGCCACATTGTGCACCCAGGACATGCCCCAGCACCCACATTGCACACCCAGGACATGCCCCAGCACCCACATTGCACACCCAGGACATGCCCCAGCACCCACATTGCACACCCAGGACATGCCCCAGCACCCACATTGCACACCCATGACATGCCCCATCAGCCACATTGTGCACCCAGGACATGCCCCAGCACCCACATTGCGCACCCAGGACATGCCCCATCAGCCACATTGTGCACCCAGGACATGCCCCAGCACCCACATTGCACACCCAGGACATGCCCCAGCACCCACATTGCACACCCAGGACATGCCCCATCAGCCACATTGTGCACCCAGGACATGCCCCAGCACCCACATTGCACACCCAGGACATGCCCCAGCACCCACATTGCACACCCAGGACATGCCCCATCAGCCACATTGCGCGCCCAGGACATGCCCCATCAGCCACATTGTGCACCCAGGACATGCCCCATCAGCCACACTGCACACCCAGGACATGCCCCATCAGCCACATTGTGCACCCAGGACATGCCCCATCACCCACACTGCACACCCAGGACATGCCCCATCACCCACATTGCACACCCAGGACATGCCCCATCACCCACATTGCACACCCAGGACATGCCCCATCACCCACATTGCACACCCAGGACATGCCCCATCACCCACATTGCACACCCAGGACATGCCCCATCACCCACATTGCACACCCAAGACATGCCCCATCACCCACATCATACTCCGACTCTTACCATTTTAATTTACTCCTGCCTGGTCCAAAGCTAAAGCCGATTTGGCCAAAAAAACAACCAAAGTAACAGCAACAATAGCCAGATTTTTAGCAAAGGTGGGTGGGGCTTGGTCAAAATGGGTGGAGCTTGGTCAAAGTGGGTGGGGCCATTACTCTGCTGATCCTTTTACGATGTCAATAAAGATGTGGAGCACAAGGCCTAGTCTGGCGAATGTGACATCGGGCCCTATGCCAGATATTGCCTTATTGATCCGTCTGATTCTTAACCCTTTGATTGGTGCAATTAGCCGTTTATCTTGGTCAGCGATGGAGCAGTGATATCTGGATGACTTATATGATACTTCACAGCTCCGTAATGGCTTTAGCACTTCAATTATTGATCAGACCCAGTGAGTTCCAGACACATACGATCAATCTCTTTTTACAACCACAGCCTATATTGATCGAAAACATTTCCTATAATGTATTAAAATATAATGTGGTCGAGCAGGCCGGTAACAAGGTGAAGCCGGCACAATGCCGGACATGTTCAAATAAAACAGCCTACAAAACACAATGCTAATAGGGGAACAAATAACCAGGAATAACGAATAGAAAGTCAATTAAATGCACATTTATTACACTAATCACGGACAAACAGGAGAAAATAAAGCTTTCAGGACGGCCAGGCAACAAGGCCCCCCTCTGGGAAATGTTCGTCATAGTTTTCAAACTATGACATTTTTTCAAGGGACTCGTGACCTTAATACTGTCTATTTTTTTACTGTCAAGTATTTATACGTTGTGTTAGACAGGCAGTCATAAACAAGAGAGCCCACAGACATATTTTAAAGCATGTTTGCCTCTTAATTGTGCTTGCATTTTTTGTTCACACAGTGTTTTATTGTTCTTCTCTACATTTTCAGTATGAACAAAATTAAGGCGACAGAGTCCCTTGAAAGGGACTGTCTGGGGCCCAAAATACATCTTTCAAATGCTACTGAATATTAATGTGCTTTCAAAGTACTTAAATTACACCCATTTTTTTTATTCTTTTGCTGCAGGAACGGATGGGAATAATTAAATTGAAATTAATGGAATTTCCAGTCTCTCTAGTGATGTCATCAAACAAGTGCTGTTAAGGGATCCTACGTGTTCAAGAGCAAGGTTAGATTCCACACAATGCATTGTATTCCAGCTGCACAGGAAGTGACTATATATGCTCAGTGCTGCCGCACCTGTAGTAAACATGCAGAGTAATCGCTGGGGGAGGTCTTGAGTCAAATATTAAAAATGTGGTTTATGTAGAATGCTATTGTTCCACAGGGCCTGAATACACAAGCATTCCTTCTTATTAGCCTTTGATCAAACAGCAAATATTACAGCGGGGTTATGTGTCAGTCTCCCACATATTAAAATTAATAAAAAGGTGCAATCGCCATTTGTTATTACGGAGATTGCCAGGGAGTTCACAACCTGCACTTGTCCCATCACCTCAACTTAATACATAGGTGCCGATAGAACCAGTCCTTAATATGGCCCTAGAAAACTGGCAAACGCAAATGGAGGCCAAGCTGACTTGACCCATGCATCTGCCAAGAATACCATCAACACTTGACCTTTTGCCCTACACGGCACCAAACTATAATGGTAAAGAAAATGTCCCTGGAAAAACTTCCCATGTCTACTGGTACAGCAAAATAACAGTGCTGTCTACATTGATAACCCCGCTTTGTCCTGATCAGAGGACGCCCTCCATAGTTCTTCATTGCATTTAATATGTACTATTATCTCTAATTCGGATAAAGGTTTCCTTCAGAGGAATGACAGTCCTTTTCATAGAGACTGCTGTCACTGGTTGACAGAGAGCTGAAGTGAAAGACTGAGGGAGTTTGTCTTGCCAAGTAATAACACGCACATCGTTCCCAAGCTGTGGACTCGGCCGCTGTCAGTGTTACTTGCTATGATAACAGATTTAATACTTCAGTGGTGGTGAATATGCAACATTTAATGAATAGCATGGAACGAATGATGCACTCTCTGGGGACGCGGTGTCAGGATTATTAAACATACCATCACTTAAACATTGCTGATGCTGAGAATGTAGAGAAGGAGCAATGGTATGTACATAGTGTATTAATATAATTTATGTTTAACTGAAAGATTGCATCAAGTGTAGAAGTTTTAAATAGAAATGCAGAATACAAACACAAATACCTTACTGAGTCCTTTTTGCTTGTATAGCACTATCCGAGAGGCGGATATAGTGTTTGGAATTTTGGGTCCGATGAATGAAGTACTTTTAAAAAAAAATGTATTCTATATTTACATTAACATTTATTTATATAGCGCCAACAATTTACGTAGCGCTAGGTACAGAGCATAGAAGGGAACCACATACTAAGTTAGACAAACTAGAACAGACTGGTACAGGAGGTAGGGAACCCTGCTCGCAGAGCTTACAATCTAGAGGCGCAAGCTTACATTTTTATTAGTCAATTTTCCCATTTTCAAAGATAAATCATTTTAAAAAATTGCAAACACTTAAACAGCCATATAAAATACAGACATGGGCTACAAATAAAGACAAATACATATATCGAAAATTACACACACCAATCAGATAGTCTGGGAAAAGGAACCGAATCGGTTACACAAATCGAATGAAGATCGTTAATGAAAAAATACAAATAAGGTACGGAATGTCATCCTTTCATTCTAGATTGTGAGTTTCTGAGCAGAGCTTTGAATTCTTTTTAATAGTTCTGGTAACATCCATGTATCAAGGGTACCATAAATTGTTAACATGTATATATTAATGCAATGTAATGGTCTGCCTGTTGCTGTACCATAAACCCATCGGGGCAGATGGATACAGAGGACCAACTTCTTGTTTGGATGTCAGGCACTTGCAGCGGGATCCCACCTGTCAGATGAGCCCACTTTGAATGGCCTCAATCTGACAGCGGAAATGTAGCCGGTGCTCAAAGCGAGCACCGACTTCATTTCTCTAAATTGCGCCGTGCCTGAACCCGTGAGGTCACACGTGACGTCCGGGGGTCTCGTGATTTTTTGGTAGGGACCACAGGGTCTATTAAGACCCTGACTGGGTCTCTGCCATAATGTTCCTGGCTACCGATCACAAGCGGTGGCCGGGAACAAATCGTGATGTTTTGGTGCTCGCGTCGTTTGGGACGCAAGCACCATGCGTCACGAAGGGGTTAATATAGCAGCTTTGTTTCCACTGCTTGCTTCTGTATTTCCCTGCGCTTAAGAACCCTGGGAAATTATGCAAATTAATTGTACAGGACATGTATGGGCGAGGGGGAGGCAAGAGATGACTGACGGGGGCTGGGGGAGGGGCTTCAAGGGGGAGTTGATAAAAGCCCTGGAGCCTCTCTCCCCAGCAGCCATTTTAATCTGTAAACGCACCTGGTAGCAATTTTTTGCAGCTCTGGTGTTTCATTCACGGCCCAGGCATGGAGATTGAGGCAATGCTCGCTGCCCTGAGGGCTGAGGCCCTTACAGATGGTGGCAGACGGTTGAGGCAGCAGTTTGCAGCGCTGCAGGCTGGTACACCCGCGGTGGCATCGCCTCCCGCGGGTCCTCGTGGCGGGGCGCGGCGGGTGTCCCGCCCGCCCGCTCGACTGAGCCCGGATGCCGGCTCCATCCAGCCTCATCGGAGCAGGAGTGGAGCTGGGCGAAGAAGCGGACTTCGCCCGTCGGCCGCGCGGCCCGCTGCGTCCGGCGGCGGGCCTGCTAGTGCAGCCACGCGACCGTCCCCGGTGGCTAGTGGGAGCGGGGATCGCAGGCCGCGCCCCTCCCCTCGGGGTTTGGAGCGCGACGGATGGAGGACATCCAGGGCTGTGACCAGGTCCGGTACAGCCCTGCTACCTTCCCCCCCGCGTCCGGATGCGGGGCCTAGCAGGAGGAGGAGCACGGATCGGCAGGCCAGGGTGGTGAGTAGGCCTCAGGGCCTAAAACGGGGGTCCCTTCGATTACCCTCCCGGGCGGGGGGCAGTGGGGAGGCTGTGGGCAGCTGCAGTGGGTCTTCTGGGGATGAGGATCCGGCCCTGGGTCTCTTACTGCCCCCTACCCCGTCCCCTACTCCTACCCCTGTGACTACTTACCAGGTTCCCTTGGCTGGGCTTCTCTCCCCTCCTGATCTGGCGTTGTATTCACCTGTCTCTCCTTCACAGGCTCCAGCTACTAGTGCTGTGCCACTCCACATCCCCCATCCTGCTTCCCAGGTTGCGGGTGATTCAGCGGCCTCCCGGGCCTCCACGCCGGCTCTGGGCGCGGTTCAGGGAGACACTGGTGAGTCCACGGGGCAACCTTTGGCGGGGTTTTCTGGGGTGGGTGGGGTGGGGTCTACCGTTACTCCTGCTAGTCAGCCTTGGGTGGATTTGTTGCAATGCTTGCGGGGGGCGATCGAGCAAGTGAGCCGGGTGGCTGGGCCTTCTGGTAGTGCGGCCCTGCAGGGCATCGATAGTACGATGGGCAGCGTGTGGGGTTCCACGGGGGGTTCACCGGGGGTGGTTTCTGGTTTACCGGGCACGGCGGGGGTCCCACAGTCCCCCTTATTACCGCCCCCTTTGTTGCTGCCGGCGGCCACTGCTGCGGCGCTCCCTGCGGTTCCCTTGTCAATGCCTAGTACATCGGCGGCACCGAGTACGTCGGCGTCGATGGTTGGGGCGGCTGATTTGACACACCCAGTTGCACCGATGGCGCATGGGGCCGCGTATTTATGTTGGTCGGGCCCCTTAGGCCTTCATCTTAAACCGGAGGTGAGGGAGCGTATTTGGAAGGGCGAGTATGTGGAAATTTATTCGCTCCTCCCCATGGAGGACGTTCCTCCTCCTGAGAAGGAGTTGAAGGATGCCGAGAAAGAAAAGGAGAAGTACCGTTATCGCAAAATCCCAAAGAATTATGGGAATTGGATTCGGGCTTTCTCCATCTTGGCCAGCGTCATCGGGGAGAAATCCCCTGAAAAATGTTGCTCCTTGTTTTGTTACCAGGATCAAATCTGGAATGCGTGTAGGATTTATGGGGGTCTCAGCTGGTGGCGCTATGATGAGCAATTCCGGCAACGGATTGCTTTACGGCCTACTTTGGGTTGGGATCAAATGGACGTGGGGCTGTGGCTGGCCATTATGACCCGGCCAGCCTCGCATCAGGGGGGTTTGACGTCCTTTCTTGGGGGGGTCGGGGGACTGGGTTCGCCCTCTCCCTCGGCCACGACCCAACGACGACCGGGAGGGTGCTGGCAATTTAATGAGGGTCAGTGCAAGTTTGGCGCCGGTTGTCGCTTCAAACATGAGTGTTCCGGTTGCGGGGGTAGCCACCCCTCCACCCGGTGCTTTAAGCGTCAGAGAGGTGGGGACAAGTCTGACGTGGGCGGAAAGGGGGATGACGCCGGTGGACGTCGGGGCAATGCGCCCATGGCTAAGCCGGTATAGGAATCGTAGGGCGGCGGACATTTTGTTGCACGGGTTTTTAGTTTGGTTTCAGGATCCCCTTTCAGGAGCGGGAGGTTTGTTTGCGGTTGCGTAATTTGCGTTCGGTGGCTGAGCACCCTGAGGTGGTGCGGGATAAGTTGGCTAAGGAAGTGGCTCTGGGCCGTATGGCGGGTCCTTTTGATTCGCCCCCGTTGGCCGCTTTACGGGTTTCTCCCCTGGGGGTGGTTCCCAAAAAGGAACCGGGAAAGTTCCGGCTGATCCAGCATCTGTCTTACCCCTATGGGGAGTCGGTTAACGATGACATTGATGCAGAATTGTGCCGGGTGTCTTATGCGTCCTTTGATTCGGCGGTTAGGATGGTGAGGGCGGCAGGGGCTGGTGCTTTGATGGCAAAAACCGATGTGGAGTCGGCCTTCCGGCTTCTTCCGGTTCATCCAGACTGTCATCACCTCCTCGGGTGCCATTTTGAAGGGAAGTTTTACGTTGACTTGTGCCTTCCCATGGGTTGTTCTATTTCCTGTTTTTATTTTGAGTGCTTTAGCACATTTTTGGATTGGGTAATCAGGGAGGAGTCCGGGTGCAACTCAGTGATGCACTACCTGGATGACTTCCTGCTGGTGGGTCCCTCGGGTTTGCAAGTCTGTGGCCATTTGTTGAGGACGGCCCAGGTGGTTCTGGCTTCGTTTGGGGTCCCATTGGCGGCAGACAAAACGGAGGGCCCGACTACCTGTATTTCCTTCCTGGGCATCGAGATTGACTCCCTGGCCGGCGAATGCCGGCTTCCTCAGGATAAATTGTTGGGCCTTAGGGCGGACATTTCCAAGGCTTTCGGCTTGAGAAAAATTCAGCTCAGGGCGTTTATTGGGGAAGCTCAACTTTGCCTGTAAAATTATGCCAATGGGCAGGGTGTTTAGCAGACGTCTGGCGGGGGCTACGGCGGGGGTGTGCCGGCCGCACCATTATGTCAGGCTCACTCGGCCCCTAAGGGATGATCTGGCGGTGTGGGATGATTTTTTGAGCAGGTACAATGGACGGTCGTTGTGGCAGGCTCCGGAGGTGTCCAACGCAGATCTCCATCTGTACACGGATGCCTCAGGATCCGTAGGCTACGGGGCAATTTTGGGGTCACAGTGGTCTGCCGAGACTTGGCCCCCGTTCTGGGGTTCGGGGTGCCTGACAAAGAATTTAGCTTGGTCTTCCACTGTGGTCTTCCACTGTGACAACATGGGAGTGGTGTTGGCGGTGAATAACCTGACGGCTTCTTCCCCGCCGGTAGTTCGGCTGTTGCGGCTTCTGGTCCTTAACTGCCTTGATTTTAATGTGACCTTTCGTGCTGTTCATATCCCTGGGGTGCATAACGTAATTGCGGATGCACTTTCTCGTTCGCAGTGGGCAACGTTCCGGGCGGCAGCACCATGGGCGGACCCGGAGGGTATCCCGTGCCCGTCGACGCTGTGGGACCTTGGGTTGGGCGAATAGCACAGTGGGTTAGCCAGTCTGTCGCTGGATCCACATGGAAGCGTTACGGTAAAGTTTGGGGGGAATGGTTGGATCTGGAGTCGGCTCGTGGGGGTTTCAGGGATGATGGGGCTCGCTTGGAAGGTTTACGGTGGTTGTTGTGGCATTGGGACGCGGCTGGCTTGTCGCCCGCGGCGGTAACGGCACGGATGTCAGGCCTCAGTTTCTGGTTCAGAGCTTCAGGGCTACGGGACGTGACTAAGGAGTTTCTAGTGCGTCAGGCGTTGAAGGGTTGGAGGAGGGGCGTTCATTCCGTGGATTACCGTAAACCGGTGTCCGGGGCTTTGTTGCTGGGCCTGTGCCACATACTGCCGGTTGTTTGCCACTCGCCTTTTGAGGTGGATCTGTTTCGGTTAGCTTTTTCCATGGCGTTTTTTGGAGCTTTGCGTATTGGGGAATTGGTTAGCCAGGCAAAAACGAAGCCAGGGGGTATACTGGCGGCTGATATGGTGCGGGAACCTGGTCTGGTGAGGTTTTTGATCAGGCGCTCCAAGACGGATGTACTTGGGGTTGGAAAGTGGGTCTCCCTGCGGGAAGTCCCCGGTTCTATGGTATGCCCGGTGGCTTGTTTTGACCGGTACGGTTTGGTCCGACCGGCCGGTTCCAATTCATTGCTGGTGCACGCTGATGCGACTCCTTTGTCTAGATTCCAGTTTATCAGGGTCTTCCGGATGGCAGTCGAGGCCCTGGGCCTTCCAAGCCGGGAGTTCGGGGGTCACTCGTTCAGGATTGGCGCTGCGTCTGAGGCCGCAAGGCTGGGTTATGCTGAGCGGGCTATCAGGCAGATTGGGCGGTGGGAATCCCGCAGGTTTCTATCTTATGTCCGTCCGGCTGGTCTGATCTCAGTTTCCTCTGCTTTAAATTCACAGATGTTGCGCCTAGGAGGGTGTGGCTTATAGGCCACTCGTACATATTCTGGGCACGGAGTCGGGCTGCCGTGCGACCTGGGGGAGAGTGCCTGGGCTTTCCGGGAGCCGTGGCGGACGTTCGGTGGTTCGGGTTCCGGGGTATGCGGTGGGTACGCTTGTTACCCGAGGTGGTTCAGCTGTCTCGGCTGTTGGGGCCCCCTGATATTTTACTTATTCATCTGGGGGGCAATGATCTGGGTTCGGTCCCTGTGTGGACCCTGGGGGATACCATAAAAAGGGATCTGGCGAGGCTGCTGGTGCTCTTTCCTGGTGTGTCGCTGGTGTGGTCAGAGGTGGTACCACGTAATTATTGGAGGTGTGCGCTCAATCAGAGGGCGCTGGAACGGAGCCGGGTGAAATTGAATAAACGAGTGTCTCGTTTTGTGTTGAGTGTGGGGGGCGTGACTATACGCCATAGGGTTTTTGAGTCCGATGCGGCTAGGTATTTCAGGAGTGATGGAGTTCACTTAACTGAGGTGGGCCTTGATCTGTTTAACTTGGCGTTGCAGGATGGTTTGGAACAGGCCATGGCGGTGGTGGTGGGTGGTCCCCGCTGATTTAAGGTGTTAAACGAGCGGGTCTGTGGCGGGGGTTGGCTGTCCTTGCCAGTAGGGGATATGTTTTGGAAAATGGAGTTGGAGTTATTACAAGGAGAATGGTGCTCGGGTCCTCCCCTAACCTTAAAAGCAACATGGAAGTTGTTTGTAGTGGACGTGCCCACTGAGCTAAGTGAGTCGGCTAGTGGTAAGCATTGTGGGAGAGATGGGCCAGGTGGAGTTATGGCATCTCAAGGGACGAGGAGGGGAGGCGAGCTTCTGGATTCTGGATTTGGTTGGAAAAAGGTGGCCATATATAAATATATGGGTGGAAGTTGAAAATGGTTTTACTGGCAAGGGCTTAGTCAATTTGTCAGGCTGTATTCTGTTTTATACATATAAGTATTAAAGGATGGTGGTGGTTTATACAGCCTGATATGTGTTTAATAAAGAAGTGCTGTGGCCTTGTTGTACCATCACAAGTCTCGTGTCCATTTATTGGGGGGAACATGGGCTGGTATGGTTATGGGTGACTGTGGGGTTATGGTATGTCTCAGGAATCGGGCATCTATCCCCTCTGCATACATACATGTCTCATTAAAGTCTGACATACGGAAATGGAGTGGAGACTTGTGTATTTTATCTGTGGATAGTTTGGGTTGCAACGGTGCCTCAGAGGAGTTTCTCCAACGTAATACATGTAATCCTATTGCTATTCTATAAACCGAACGTTCGGTTTATAGACTTTCGGCTTATAGAAAACATGTAGTACTATTGCCTTTCTATGAACCGAACGAGAGCCCCATTCATAAGAATTTCTTATGAATGGGGCTCTCGTTCGGTTTCTAGAAAGCCAATAGTATTACACGTATTCTATAAAACGAACGAATAAAACGAAACGAAAACAATGAACGAATGTCGTCTGAAACGAATGCAGTAATGAACGAAATTCGTTTTAGACGAAATAAATAACATTTTCGTCTGAATGGACGAAAACGAAACGAAAATTTTAGTTTTGCACATGTCTAGTTCTCACCTTTCCTAACGAGTTTGCTTTCTGCTCAGAGCTATCAGGAGACATGTCCTCTCTAATGATCCACCTGGGATAACCCCTGTCTCCCCATCGTTGTCTAGCTGCAGATTTAACCCTCCACTTCCTCGCAAGGGAATTAAAATATATATATTATTTCTGCTATGAGTATTTGTAACCACTGATACTCCTGTAACCAGAGAATGAAGGGACGTGGGCATAAATCAGACACCATGGGGGTTATGGGTGTAATGGATTAATAAGGCGGAATTGACAAACGAATTTCAAACTTGTGGCCAAAGTAGCAATGATCTGTACATTGTGAGAGCAGAATTGCAAGCAGATGCCCAAAATTAGTAGAAAATGAGTTTTACATGTGTCTGTGGAGTCTCCTGCTTATGACATCACCTGTGACTTGATGTTCTTTTCCATGGCAAATGTGTCATTTGCATATCAAGCCACCAGTGATGTCATAAACAGGAGACTCATTTAAAAGACATTATTTTCTCCTAATTTAGACATTTAGTGGGGATGTTGCTGACATAATGTATAGATCATTGTCAATCCGTTTTTTTTATTCTCTACAATGTTTAAGTGATACTGCTCCCCTTAAGAAATGAAAATGGGTGCTAGTCGTAAAAAAGATCCTGTATTTCCCTCCTTACTCTAGATGTTCCACTTGATAAAGATCATATCCGTGCCCGAGGCAGACTTGATTGCTGCTGCCCTGCGTTTGGGGGGGGGGGGGGAGGGAGAGATAATTCTCCAAGAAGCGGTAGCTTTTTGATAAGTCGCTTGTTACCAGCAGATGCTCAAATTCATCTGGTGGGTTTCTTGAGAAGGGGCCAACAAAAGGACTTCTGAGGGACAGATTAGCACCCAACAGAGACCCTTCTAGCACTGTTATCAGCCCGACAGCTTTGACAGAGGAACAAAAAAAAGTGGCACACACAAACGCAGCGGGGGGAGATGAGTGTGGGGTGAGGCACTGGGGTTATATTAGACCTTTTATTTTATTTATTCTTCTATTGGCTGTTTTGCTGGGATAATCCCACCGAATATTATCAACAGCATGGTTTCTACCACCTCTTGGGATGAAAAATCAAAGCAAACTCTTAAAACAGCTACTGATAAGTGATATGATCCAGGGTAACGGCAGGGCCTAGAAGAAGGCATCTAAAAGCCACTGTTTCTGTCTACAAAGTATTCCATACAAAGAAAACAAACAACAACAAAAGAAATAAAGTCATCTGGTTGCCTGGATAGTAAACGTCTGTGAAAATGTATTTTATCCAGCACTGAGTCCGAGATCTGACCAAACTAACTGCAGTATGTAACTCCCACAGATCTTAAGTAGGGATTAGCTCCAAAACAATGGGTAACTCGTAACCATTCCAATACTAGCTACCGGAACGACTAGATAAAGGAGAAATGCCTTCTTGAGTAGCACAAGCATTGGGACTTCTTGTTTAGTGTTTCTTTATTCTCCTATTTTTTAAAGGATTAATCAGTCCTGCTAATAAGTCACATTCTAGCAATGTTTTATAGCATGGATTCTACACAGAAAAGATTTCAAATCATTTTTTTTTATAGGTTTTAGTTACACTTAAGAATAAACCCCTCTCGCTGTCGGTTTCCCATTTATGCTACAATGGAATATTCATACTGATTGCCTTTATTCTCATAGCGAAGCCTGTGACTTCTGCAACTCTGCACTTACAGGAATAGTATAAATGTACATAGCTATGTGTCTGTGAGCTCGGTAATAGGTATGCCATGGCTTGTCTCTAGGGTGCATGAGACGACCAGTGACTGAACGGCACCAACGGAGTAACGTTTTATAATGTTATTTTCTGATATTATTTGTAGCTATTCTTCAGGTGAACCTCTGGGGGTCTGACTTCCACCTCTACTGATTCCAGCCTTGGCTCATCTTAATCTGGATTCCGCCTCTCCAGATTCTGACCTCAACTAATCTTACTACTTCCTCTCTGGATTCCCCCTCTCCAGATTCTGACCTCAACTAATCTTACTACTTCCTCTCTGGATTCCCCCTCTCCAGATTCTGACCTCGGCTCGTCTTACTACTTCCTCTCTGGATTCCGCCTCTCCAGATTCTGACCTCAGCTCGTCTTACTAGTTTCTCTCTGGACTTCCCCCTCTCCAGATTCTGACCTCGGCTCGTCTTACTAGTTTCTCTCTGGACTTCCCCCTCTCCAGATTCTGACCTCGGCTCGTCTTACTAGTTTCTCTCTGGACTTCCCCCTCTCCAGATTCTGACCTCGGCTCTTCTTACTAGTTTCTCTCTGGACTTCCCCCTCTCCAGATTCTGACCTCGGCTCGTCTTACTAGTTTCTCTCTGGACTTCCCCCTCTCCAGATTCTGACCTCGGCTCTTCTTACTAGTTTCTCTCTGGACTTCCCCCTCTCCAGATTCTGACCTCGGCTCGTCTTACTAGTTCCTCTCTGGATTCCCCCTCTCCAGATTCTGAACTCAACTAATCTTACTACTTCCTCTCCGGATTCCCCCTCTCCAGATTCTGACCTCGGCTCATCTTACTAGTTCCTCTCTGGATATCACCTCTCCAGATTTCCTCTTATTACCTGCCTCCTGCACTCTAACCTTGGCTTGTCTGACTATATTTTATGGATTACAAGGACGGTGATGTGTGATGCTTCTATCTTTCAGATTTGTCTGACTAGTCCTCTAGTTTTCTTGCCCAGCTTCTCTCTAAACATTAGCCTGCATCCTCTCAAGTCCTCATTTGCCCTCGGGGAGACTAGTGGCCCGTCGGGAGGTCTGCCAGTGCCCTACAAATATAAATTTTGGGGGATTTTTGTCTTTCATCAATGTTTCTATAAAGCGCTCTTCCTTAGCATTCGTTACATGGAGAACTAGTTTAAAGTAGGTCCCTAATCCAATGAACTAATCATGGTAGGTCCTATGAGATCTCCACCCTGATTAATTGGATTGTGTCTGTGCGTATACCCATCCTACATACTGCCGGCTGCACTTTGCATGCTCTTTCTGCAGAACGTGGAACAAATATGTGTCCCTGGAAACATGGCCAATGTTGGCAACCATGATAGTCCACTGCCAAGTTTACAGAGAAGGATTAATATCAAGCTTGCACCTGATTTCAAGCAGGTATGTGGTTGGCTTCAAACCTTGGTTTAGCATGACTTGTAGCAAACTGGAGTGAGGGTTAGCTTAACGTCTACTCATCAGAGCATACTATGCATATTAATAGGTGGTCAGACAGGTGTTAATACTGAATAACATCAGGTTACAAATGCCAGCCTCTCCCACATATAACTGCCCCTGAGGGGCTATAAGCTGCCCCTGTACATCTGATGTGCGTACAGTGGTGAAATTAGATCTGCCTTGGATCTTGAAGGGAATTCCTCTCCCATTAACAGCAATACATTCTGACAAAGCATGTTCTCAGTAATACAGACATTAAATGTAAGCTAGCTGCTTCTGTGCCAGAGGCAAGAATAGGACATTGCACCCCCTCTTCCCCATACAGTGTCTTGTCATTGTCCCAAACCCTGACTGAGTGTCCAAGAGTCATCTTCACTATGCAGAGTCTCATTCACTGTCCCCCACTGCAGACAATGTACCAATGACTCCTCCGCCCCTCTTGCTGCACACAAAGTGTTGAACCTCGTGGTGTAGTGGATAAAGCAGGAGATGTGTGCTCTGATAGCATCTTTATGTTGTTCCTGTCCCGCTATGGTAAAGAAAAATGGCATCGGTAATTTGTATTAGGCATGCTCAGTGCAAAAGCATCAAGTTCATCCATACTGTTCCACTTGCAATGTAAACAAAAGCAAATGTAAAAAAAACCTCTTGAAAGATATTTCCCAAGAATTCCCAGCATGCAAACTATATATATATATATATATATATATATATATATACACACATACATATACACACAGAAATTGTGTAGAACTTCAAAATTCATTGTTTTGGAACAACGTTAGATTTATCAAAGTATTGCATCAGAAAGGATCAGGGTCAGAACGGTCATGAACAAAAGTGCCTTGGAGGTAATGTACTGTTTCCCAGACTGGAGAATGAGTCTTTTTATATAGACGTCTCGGGCAAAATGTCATTTCTTCCTTTTTAATCATAAAAAACAACTCGCACCGCAGCCGAATTTCACAATAGATTAAAAGGTTCCCTTTCATTTCTAAACTTACAAGAGGTTACAGTACTATTGCAAACTGAGCTTCATCACTGTTTGATAGGTTTTAGCACATTGGGGGTTATGTGTAAAAACTCCCGCACTGCAAAGTGTCGGGAGAGGAATACAAAGGTGTATGTACAGTTTCTGGTGGAGGCGGCGCAGACTTTGTCAGGAGCCTGCTTTGTATATGGACACACATGCCGATAGGGCCACTCTTTGTTTATACATTACCCCCAATGTATACATGCACAACAAATTACCAATGTTATGAAAAATACAGAAAAAACCTTTAGTGTGAAAACTAGCTAAAATTTATGACAAAGGTATGGAGAATTAACTCACCCTCCCCCAAGAAAAGACACGGAGAACAAACTGGATATGAAGGTCACAGTATTTATTGAGAAATAAGTACAGGCATGTATATGCCACCAAGCGGTAGCATATCTAGTACTGGGTACCCGAGGATCGGACGTAGGCGTCACCAAAAATATCTGGCTACCGGCGTTGATGCCGCAGCACGGTACCCAGTGCTGTATTTACCGCGAGGCATCCTAGGCGGATGCCTATGGCGGCAAATTTTGGGGGGCGGCAGCGCCCCCCAGCACTGGAAAAAAAAAAATTCAAAAAAAAAAAAAAAAATCCCAAAAAAAAATCCGGCCCTTTAAAAAAAAAAAAAAACCCCACCGCGCCTGCAGGCAGAGACGGAGGTGAGAAGGGATCGGAAGATCCCCCCTCACCAACGCTCAGCCTGCCAGGCTGCACGGGGAGCCGAACAGGCAGCACAGAGAAACCTCCGTGCTGCCTGTTCGGCTCCCCGTGCAGTGTGCCGACACGGAAGTGCCGACAGGTCACGTGACGGGCGCGCTGACGTCATACGCGCGCCCGGTCACGTGACCTGTCGGCACAATCGCCGGGAAGCCGAACAGGCAGCATGGAGGGACCATGCTGCCTGCCTGCCAGGGAAAGGTAAGTGCTGATGGGAGACTGTGTGTGTGTGTGTGTGTGTGACTGAGTGTGATGGGAGTCAGAGTGTGTGTGATGGGAGACAGTGTGTGTGACTGAGTGTGATGGGAGTCAGAGTGTGTGTGATTGGAGACAGTGTGTGTGAATGAGTGTGATGGGAGTCAGAGTGTGTGTGATGGGAGACTGTGTGTGTGTGACTGAGTGTGATGGGAATCAGAGTGTGTGTGATGGGAGACAGTGTGTGTGACTGAGTGTGATGGGAGTCAGAGTGTGTGTGATTGGAGACAGTGTGTGTGACTGAGTGTGATGGGAGACAGTGTGTGTGACTGAGTGTGATGGGAGTCAGAGTGTGTGTGATGGGAAACAGTGTGTGTGACTGAGCGTGATGGGAGACTGTGTGTGACTGAGTGTGATGGGAGTCAGAGTGTGTGTGATGGGAGACAGTGTGTGTGACCTGTGTGTGATGGGAGTCAGAGTGTGTGTGATGGGAGACAGTGTGTGTGACCTGTGTGTGATGGGAGTCAGAGTGTGCGTGATGGGAGTAGGAGTGTGTGACTGAGTGTGATGGGAGTGTAAGCTTGATGTGAGTCTGAATGATGGGGCATGTCTTAGGTGTGTAACGTGGGTGTGCAGCTTGGGTACGGGGGTGCCCGGATTTTGTCTGCCTAGGGCAGCACAAAATCAAGATACACCACTGACGGTACCTGCCTGATATTCACTCCCCAGGGACCAGCCCATGGGGAGCCCGTGCAGCTAGCTACCAGAGGTACTGCCTCCCGGGTTGGCCATACCCCAAGACGGCCAACCCCCTGCACTGACGCCAGACCGAGGGTACCCCCTGCCAGCATGGCACCTGACATAGACAAAGACAAAGAGGGATGGGTGGGAGGGAACTGATTTCTTTTATTGTAGAAAGAGGCTGGGCAAAACCTCTGCCAGGGTTTATAAAGGTTTTGCCCAGACTACCAAGGGGGAGGAACGACCGCCCAGGAAGGGCAATTACTGGCCGGGGGCCTCTGACTGACAGACTTGTGATGAGGCTGCATCACCAACCTGTTGTCATGTTGCCCCTTCATATATTTCAATATTACAGGTCATTTCTAGAATAGCATGAGGAGGTCGACTTCCATTTCAAGACCAGGTCAAATTTGGCACCCAAGTTTGAATCTTCCTTATTGAGAGTAACAGGAGGTGAAAAGATCAAAGCTATTTGTGAGACTAAGTCAAACTCGGGTGCAAGATTTGACTTAGTCTCAAGATGAAAGTCAACCTCCAAAGTCGACCTCCTCGAGCTATTATCTAGTTTTAGTGAGTAGACTCATCTGTGAAACTAAACATTGCGCACACTGCGAATGTAGGGAATCAAAAATGGTCCATACATTGGAGCCTAAAAAGGTGAGATCTTGGGAGTAGAGGTGAGATGAGCAGTCTGTCTCGCCAATTTAGCTGTACAGCTTATAATGCTTATAATTCATATTCGTATATGCTTATAATTCAACGATCATTTTTCATCATTTTTTTATTCCCTACATTCACAGTATAAACAATGGTGAGGTCGGCAGAGACCCTTTAAACAATCAGAATCCCTCTGATACAATATGTCGAGGCAGCACGGTCATTCACCTCTTAATTCACTGGTTCATGCGTCAAATGTAACCTCTGGAGCGAACAGGTTGGAGAAGCCTTGATGTAGAACTACCATGTGGCCATCAGTTGCTGCAAGCAATGCAGCTGTACACAGCGCTTTGTAAAATAATTACTCTCATTAAGTAAACCAAGAGTGCGGTTACTATTCAAGGTCCAGTTACAAAAACAAACAAACAAAAAATCTGTAACGAAAGCCAGGCATGATTTCAGAACTGTGCGAATAATCCACATTACTATCCGGAGATCCAAAGACAATCTACGTGTTAGGTTATATTTATCACCGAGAAAGGGATTTCAGAAACCTACAGAGTCTGAGCACATTCTGACAACACCAGGAACATGATTAGCAGTAATTAGCACATCTAACAACGAAGGTCAAGCTCCATCGTGTTCCCGGTTTGTAAAGATCACATGGAGCCTACATCCAATGTCAAACTCATGTCAAGCTTCCCTTCTTCCTCTTTTGTCAGCTCCCTGGAGGAAACCCAGTCGAAGATAAAGAAGATGGACTGTGCAATTGGCTTACAAGGCAACAGAACAAACACTGACATAACAGTAAAGCAAATACAAGAGTATCCTTGTTAGGATGCTCACTAGAGATGAACAATTCTGAATGCCTACTAATGATAACACTTCATTTATTGTATTTTTCTCACAGAGGCCTTCAAATTAAAGAAACCTACATTGATTCATTATGTTATTTTTTTCTGTAGATGTTCAAAAGTTCTCTCATAATCAAAGACTTTGAGAACAGACTACATTCCTTATCAAATCTGTAATAAAATTCCCCCTCTCTTAAGCCGGTCCGTGGGTGTGAGGGAAGCGTTCTGCGCTCCCCTCCGGCCGCACGGCTTCATTAAACTTTGTTAGAAAAAAAAAAATGCGACCAGAGTTACTCCGCTCGCATTTTTTTTTTTTTAACAAACTTTATTGAAACCGCGCGGCTGGAGGGGAGCGCAGAACGCTTCCCTTACAGCCACGGACCGGCTTAAGAGAGGGGGAATTTTTTTTTCCCTGGCCAGGCTCCTTGTCCCCGGATGGACGTCTCAGTGCAATGTTACCTCCTATTCAGATATAGATGGGTCGGATCAATATTTACCAATGTCATCTCCATGGGGCCCCTGGCTATAAAAAATAGAGATAATGTCAGTATAGACGGATTAGATGATGTGTTACTCACTAACACTAAACTCGCACTGGGTCACTGTGGCCCTTGCTGTCCGAGATTAAAGAGTATGGTCCTGTTTCCAACTACAAGATTACCATTGATAAGACAATACTTATGGATGTTAATATGATAAGTAGTAGAACTAAATTTAAAAAAAAAAAAAAACTATGGTTTTGCAAATTGCTGGTTAAAGGAATGGACCAATATGTAGTTTTCCTAGTTGGGAGGATTAATATTTTAAACTCCTATATTATACAGAGATGGGCTTATATGTTTTCCATGCTCCCCTTGAGGGTCTCAGACCAATGGCTGAACATGGTACAAGTTAGTTTTAAGATCTTCGTCTGGAGGGGTAAGAGACCTAGACATAGTCATAATCTGTTAGCACGAAAACAAAAGAGACAGAAGACTGGTTCTCCCTCTGTTAAAACATACATACTGAGCAAGTATAATATCCCACCTATATAGATTACAATTAGATGTCTCCGTAAAAGAAGGTTGGTACCATATAGAAAGGGAGGCGAGTGGTATCGAAAGTCTAGGGATGCTGGTCTGGAGTTTTTAGAGACAGGATAAAAAATACATCCACCGCCTCTTCTAATCTGATACTGGGTTAGATTTTGTCTGGGTGGGAAATCATTAAAAAAAAAAGTCTGAATATCCATAAAGTGATCCCCTCCTCCTCTAAACGGTCATTAATGGAAGAATGTATAACAGATATCGACTAGGAGTCCTGGAGGCACAGAGGGATTAGTGATATGGAACAATTGTTGGCTCTAACCAGTCCCAAGTCATTTGGGCATGTATCACAGGAGTTTCATCTATCAAATGCAGACATTTTGATATATCTAAGAGACAAGAATTTCCTAAGTAAGGATCAGACCGGAAATATTCATGGGCACCAAGGTACTGGGCCGGCGCTACCCTAAGGCCTTATGGCGTCACAAGGGGGGGGGGGCAGGAAAAATCGCCCACACACCCAGACCCGTCATCATGGGTTTAGTCGGTCCGTGGCTGTGAGGGGATCGTTCTGCACTCCCCTCCAGCCTCGCGGCTTCAATAAAGTTTGTTTTAAACAAAAATGCCACAGGAGTTAATCCGGTCGCATTTTTTTTTATTTTAACAAACGTTATAGACACCATAGACATACAATTGGCATAAAGCCCACTTTTTACTGGCCTGCAGGTAAGATTCATACTGGGTGACCCCTTTACTTACCTTCCGAACTCGCATGATACAGATCCATCTCTCACAGGCAGTCACCATATTCCGAACCCGCCTGATCCAGATCCATCTCTCACAGGCAGTCACCATATTCTGAACCTGCGTGATCCAGATCCATCTCTCACAGGCAGTCACCATATTCTGAACCTGCGTGATCCAGATCCATCTCTCACAGGCCGTCGCCATATTCCGAAAACGCCTGACCCAGATCCATTTCTCACAGGCAGTCACCATATTACGAACCCACCTGACCCAGATCCATCTCTCACAGGCACTAACCATATTCCGAACCCGCCTGATCCAGATCCATCTCTCACAGGCAGTCACCATATTCTGAACCTGCGTGATCCAGATCTATCTCTCACAGGCAGTCACCATATTCCGAACCCACCTGACCCAGATCCATCTCTCACAGGCCGTCACCATATTCCAAACCCACCTGATCCAGATCCATCTCTCACAGGCAGTCACCATATTCCGAACCCGCCTGATCCAGATCCATCTCTCACAGGCAGTCACCATATTCTGAACCCACCTGATCCATCTCTCACAGGCAGTCACCATATTCCGAACCCACCTGATCCATCTCTCACAGGCAGTCACCATATTCCGAACCCACCTGATCCATCTCTCACAGGCAGTCACCATATTCCGAACCCACCTGATCCATCTCTCACAGGCCGTCACCATATTCCGAACACGCCTGATCCAGATCCATCTCTCACAGGCAGTCACCATATTCCGAACCTTCGTGATCCAGATCCATCTCTCACAGGCAGTCACCATATTCCGAACCTTCGTGATCCAGATCCATCTCTCACAGGCAGTCACCATATTCCGAACCTTCGTGATCCAGATCCATCTCTCACAGGCAGTCACCATATTGATATTTAGGAAGTGAGTCAGAAAGATGAATAGCCATTCCAGCCTTACAATTTTAATACAGATTAGATTAAATGTATCCTGTGGAACAGCAGAAAGTGACCTGCAGTCATGTCGGTGTTTGACATTAAGAATTTCATAATGTTGGTGGTATCATTTATTATAGCACCCGAAGCGGTATTCTGATATACTCTTGAAAGTCTTTATAACGTGGTCTTTTAAGATAGACTAAATCTAATAATCCTCTGTACATTCCATTAAAGTGATTCAACACATTTTTATATTAACACACTCTCACCAGGAATTTCAGGACCCCTTACTGAACAAATTTTCTGGGCCCCATACCCCCCCCCCCCCGACAATATATCCCACCTACCCTCACAAGCATGTTATCCCGGTCTAGTGTAATATGGAGGGTGGTTGGGAGCAGTTGAGCAGTCAGTATTTTGCCACTCAATATTCCAGTATTTAGCCATTCAATATGCCAAGTATTGTGCCTCTCAATATGCCATTCTTTTGCCACTCAATGTGCCAGTAATATTTTGCCACTCAGTATGCCAGTATTTAGCCATTCAATATGCCAGTAATATGTTGCCCATCAATATGCCAGTATTTTGCCATTTAAAATGCCAGTATTTTGCCCCTCAATATGCCAGTATTTTGCCCCTCAATATGCCAGTATTTTGCCCCTCAATATGCCAGTATTTTGCCCCATAATATGCCAGTATTTTGCCCCATAATATGCCAGTATTTTGCCCCTCAATATGCCAGTATTTTGCCCCTCAATATGCCAGTATTTTGCCCCTCAATATGCCAGTATTTTGCCCCTCAATATGCCAGTATTTTGCCCCTCAATATGCCAGTATTTTGCCACTCAATATGCCAGCGTTATGCTCACCCCTCTTTCCCAGTACCTCCTTGCTGCTCTGTCTCCCAGTGCTGCGACCAGAGTTTCCCCACCTCCATGCAGGAGGACACGTGGCTGGAGGGAAACGCAGAATGCTTCCCTCACAGCCGAGGCCCGGCTAAATAGAAGCCACTGCGCGGAGACTTTTTTTTCTGGCGTGAAAAAGTATCGCCCATCATCCGCTGATGGCGGGCCTGCTCTCACATACGCTAAAACTCAAACTCAAAGTGGACCTGAGAAGTGACCTTCGAGTGATTTCAGGCAGTAAAAGTTCACCTTCAGTGAACAGACACCCCTAAGACATTGTAAAGTAACGATTTCTATTAAAAAAAAACTATTTCTAAAAAATAAAAAATAAATTGCTGTTTCTATTTTAGGAAATAACTTACTTTGGCCTTAAAAAAAAATCCCTTCCACTTAAACTGCTAAAAAAATAAAAATCACCTAAACATAAGTATGTAAGTATGTGAAATGAGGCACAGCTTTCTGATTCATGCCTAGAGATAATTACATCAAATCTTGTCCATTAATATTTTATCTGAGTCTCAAAACTGTCATGTGATATTAATGTGAACAGTTATGGAGAATGCCATTGATATAGGAGGGAACAGGTGGACAGCGAGGAGATAAGTATTAGTATTAAGTCAATTGGGATTTTGTTTATTTTCAGGTTGAAACCCTCTTTCTGTGCGGACTACATTTGTCAAAGGACAGAGATAACATCAGACATAGACATCAGACGTAGACATTTTAAAATACTTTAGTGAAAGAACTCATCTAAAGCAACTTAATCCATCTCTACTTGTAAAGCTCTATCAGGAGGTGGACATCTTGGGTCAGATCTTCCTTCATCTGAACCAAAATGAACCATGGGCAATGTGTAATTTACATATCAAGTCACGGGTGATGTCATAAGCAGGGGACACCAGAGACCCATTTAAAACAAATTTTTTTCTTTTTACATATGCATTAGACACAGTGGTGTATCTTGATTTTGTGCTGCCCTAGGCAGACAAAATCTGGGCACCCCCCTACCCAAGCTGCACACCCACGTTACACACCTAACACATGCCCCATCATTCAGACTCACATCAAGCTCACACTCCCATCACACTCAGTCACACACTCCTACTCCCATCACACTCAGTCACACACACTGTCTCCCATCACACACACACTCTGACTCCCATCACACTCAGTCACACACACTGTCTCCCATCACACACACTCTGACTCCCATCACACTCAGTCACACACACTGTCTCCCATCACACACACTCTGTCTCCCATCACACTCAGTCACACACACACACACAGTCTCCCATCAGCACTTACCTTTCCTTGGTGGCTAGTGGCAGGCAGCATGGTCCCTCCATGCTGCCTGTTCGGCTCCCCGGCGATTGTGCCGACAGGTCACGTGACCGGGCGCGCGTATGACGTCAGCGCGCCCGTCACGTGACTGTCAGCACTTCCGTGTCACACTGCACGGGGAGCCGAACAGGCAGCACGGAGGTTTCTCTGTCACACTGCACGGAGGTTTCTCTGTGCTGCCTGTTCGGCTCCCCGTGCAGCCTGGCAGGCAGAGCGATGGTGAGGGGGGATCTTCCGATCCCTTCTCACCTCCGTCTCTGCCTGCAAGCGCGGTGGGGTTTTTTTTTTTAAAGGGTCGCGTTTTTTTTTTTTTTCACTTTTTTTTTTTTCAGTGCTGGGGGGCGCTGCTGCCCCCCAAAATTTGCCGCCCTAGGCATCCGCCTAGGATGCCTCGCGGTGAATACATCACTGATTAGACATGTGCAAAACTAAAATGTTTTCTTCAATTCGGAGAAAAATGTTATTAATTTCGTCATTATTTTCGTTTCGTTTTATTCATTCATACGACTAACCTATTTTAACCTCTCTTTCGGTTTATAGACTTTCGGTTTATGGAATGCATGTAATGCTATTGGTATTCTATAAACCGAAATAGAGTCCCCATTCATACGAATAGCATTACATACATTCCATAAACCGAAAGTCGTTCATTATGTCGGTTTATGGAATGTATATGTAATGCTATTGGTATTCTATAAACCGACTCTATTTCGGTTTATAGAATGCCAATAGCACGCATGGACGAATGATTTTCGTTTATTAACCATTCGTTCATTCAGCTTTCTTTAGTTTAGTATTTTCGTTATTCGTCTTTCGGACGAATGGACGAAAATGCTATTTTCGGACGAAAATGCATTTGTCGGAAAACGAATGCACATGTCTAACATGCATTTGCTTAGTATTCTGTGAACACAAAAAATAATTCTGTATTTTTTTATCTCTACATTTACAGAAGGCATAGGCAAGTCCCTTTAATTCTCAATATAAAATAATGCACTTTATTCCCTAGAATACAGCAGCAAAAAATGCTAATTATATTTTAATAAAACATTAATTATTGTTGTACAAATCCTTAGTCTGACAGAATTTTAAAGGCAGATGTATTACAAAGGTTTTTGTTTTTTTTAAAGAGGATTTTGTTCAAAAATGATGAAGAAACAGAGGGAAATTTTTGACTTGCATTACAAAAACTATAAATGAATATGTCCTTTTACACAGATTGTATTAAGTAGTGTTCATTATACCCAGCCAAAGTCCTCCAGGACAGATCTCGGCTCACAAAGACGAGCCATTTACATCTCAGTGAACAGACAGCTTGGAGAGCAGACATGCTGTATACATCTTTCTAAACAATGCTTTGGTACTCTGGGAATTACGTTTGCCCCCTCTGCTGCCCACATGGAATAAACCAAGGGGCAGGGGACGGTGGTCATTATTGTGACATCTGGAAGGGTTTAGAAGAGTGTGAATGGGTTATCCCATAGCACAACCAGGGATTAATCTATAATAATAATAAAAAAGAATAATAAAAAGAATAAAAAACAGACAACGCAGAATAAAAATGATGGAGAATCCATAAATATACAGGGCATCTGAAAAAGAAAAAAACACCTGCCCCTAGGGTTGCCACCCAGCCGGTATTTTACCGGCAGGCCGGTAAAAAATTGGCTTGATGCCAATGTTGTGTCTATGGAGGCACCAGCAAGGCCGGTATTTTTTTGTAGAAAAGGTGGCAACCCTACCTGACCTATTCGTATGAATGGGAACTCTATTTCGGTTTATAGAAAGCCAATAGTATTACATGTATTCCATAAGTCGAAAGTTTATAAACCGAACGACATTCGGTTTATGGAATACATGTAATGCTATTGCTATTCT
The DNA here is from genome assembly GCA_036172795.1 of Pelodytes ibericus. NCBI lineage: Eukaryota > Metazoa > Chordata > Amphibia > Anura > Pelodytidae > Pelodytes > Pelodytes ibericus. Next base: position 6,720,290 of record CM069867.1, on the reverse strand, counting down.
ATAAACCGAAAGTCTATAAACCGAATGTCGGACTCTATTTTGGTTTATAGAAAGCCAATAGCATTACATACAATATAATCTCCGAACCCCAACACGAACATACAGTGAAATGTCCGTGTTCGGGGTCCGGGGTCCAAAAACCGTAAAGTTCGGTACGAGCCCGAACAGTTCAGGTTTTTCTCAACACACACAGTACCTTTTCTCTGGCGGAACTAATTTTATAGATAGCAGCAGATAAGAATAGCACAATTACACTACATTTCTTTTGTACATCACCCCCATTGTGTTAGCAGAATTGCATGCAAATTCAAAAATTAAGAGAATTTGGATCGGGCTAATGCAATCCCATGTGTGCAAATTTGGGTAACATAGGCGAAATTCGGCCATTTCAGTTCTCCAGCTCTTAGTTGGTGAATTGAATAGAAAAAGTTAAGAATTAAAGTAAACATATTTTAAACACAAACTATTTATAGACAATTGTAATATCTTAATGTTATATTATAGTAGTATGTTTGCATTAATATAATCTACACCGATCAATCATAACATTATGACCACCTGCTAAATACTGTGTAGCTCCCTTTTGACACCCAAACAGCCCTGACCCATCGAGGCATGGACTAGACCTCTGAAGGTGTGCTGGGGTAACTGGCACCAAGACGTTAGCAGCAGATCCTTTAAGTCCTGTAAGTTGCAAGGTGGGGCCTCCATGGATCGGACTTGTTTGTCCAGCACATCCCACAAATGCTCGATTGGACTGAGATCTGGGGAATTTGGAGGCCAAGTCAACACCTTGAACTCGTTGTTGTGTTCCTCAAACCATTCCTGAACCATTTTAGCTTTGTGGCAGGGAGCATTATCCTGCTGAAAGAGGCCAATGCCATCAGGGAATACCGTTTCCATGAAAGGGTGTACATGGTCTGTAACAATGCTTAGGTAGGTGGTACGTGTCAAAGTAACATCCACATGAATGGCAGGACCCAAGGTTTCCCAGCAGAACATTACCCAAAGCATCACACTGCCTCCGCCGGCTTACCACCTGTCAGTCCAATGCATCACACTGCCTCCGCCGGCTTGCCTCCTGTCAGTCCAAAGCATCACACTGCCTCCGCCGGCTTGCCACCTGTCGGCCCAAAGCATCACACTGCCTCCGCCGGCTTGTCACCTGTCAGCCCAAAGCATCACACTGCCTCTGCCGGTTGCCACCTATCAGTGGTCATAATGTTATGGCTGATCGCTGTTCATTCACTTTATAAACAATGTTTAGCTGATAGAGCCCCTTTAATAGGATGAGCTACTTACAGATAGATCACGCCACCTTCTGTGCTTACTAAAGAGTAAGGGGAAATAGATAATTGCCCTACTGATTGGCAGGTGAGCCGAATTAAATGATGTTGGTGCCAAGTGTATATGGGTGAGAAGCGCACTCTCATATAGATCAAAAACATAGGGTACCCATGACAAACATTCCAACATCCTTGTAACAGGTCCTGGAACATGGAGGAGGCAGAGCCTTAAGGTGCTGGGTGATCTACACCGAATTCATAGATTAAGGTTGTGTCGGGAGTTATAAAAACAAAACAAAAATCACAATAGCCGTTATACATAGTATGGTAATTTACAAAACTCCCGACACTTTGCAGTGAAGGAGATTGTATATCTGTCCCATAATGTGCACAATGCAAAGCAGGGCCCTCAAAAAAACAGGACTGGTCGGTCAAATCTGGTCCTGTTGGCAAATGTGCCATAGCTTATAACACACACACACACGGAATACAAGATCAATTCTTTGAGAATCAGATTATTTTGGCTAGTTAGCATGAGAGGAGCAGTGTCCACATCCAAACTGTGCACAGTTACTGTAGCTTACTCAGAAATATTTCCCATTGCCATTAAGGTCAATGAACATTGGTAAAAGGGAAGTTTCTCGAATGACTCAAATAGCTTAACCTAGATGGGCCTGTGCTTTTCTCGGAGGCCTTGCTTCCTCTCATTGCATGTTATATGTCGCCCATTCAGGGTTCAGGTTGAGCTAAACGTCTCAGTTCAGTATGTACATCTAGTGATAATGTTGGGTATTCTGGGGAAAAGTTCTAAAAGTGAAGGGAATGACCATGATAACCAATGGAAAGTTTAGACCCCTTTTAGGACTTTACCCAAGATTTACTGATAAATAACCCTCAATGTCTCTTTGGAATGTAAAGTAAAACCTAAAATATGCGGGCTCAAATGTGGCCAGTCTACGTCGTCCCCAAACAGCATGCCAGAGCCATCTCTATCCCCAAACAGCTTGACGGTGCCACATCTTTCCCCTAACAGAGTGTCAGTGCCATATTTGCTCCCAAACAGCTTGGCAGTACAATACCTGTTCCTAAACAGCTTGGCAGTATCATATCAATCCCCAAATAACTGCAGTCATTGTGTTCTTATATTAGTTTGTGCAAGGAAAATACCGTGTTCTTGTTCTAAAGGACTTACCAAAGTACATAGTTACAAACTGGCCATAAAGTCGCTGAAAATGTTCTGGTAGAGGGTGCCAGGTGGTATACAGTAATTAGCTAGAGGGCGCCAGGCGGTATACAGTAATTAGCTGGAGGGCGCCAGGCGGTATACAGTAATTAGCTGGAGGGCGCCAGGCGGTATACAGTAATTAGCTGGAGGGCGCCAGGCGTTATACAGTAATTAGCTAGAGGGCGCCAGGCGGTATACAGTAATTAGCTAGAGGGCACCAGGCGGTATACAGTAATTAGCTAGAGGGTGCCAGGCGGTATACAGTAATTAGCTAGAGGGCGCCAGGCGGTATACAGTAATTAGCTGGAGGGCGCCAGGCGGTATACAGTAATTAGCTGGAGGGCGCCAGGCGGTATACAGTAATTAGCTGGAGGGCGCCAGGCGGTATACAGTAATTAGCTAGAGGGCGCCAGGCGGTATACAGTAATTAGCTAGAGGGTGCCAGGCGGTATACAGTAATTAGCTAGAGGGCGCCAGGCGGTATACAGTAATTAGCTAGAGGGCGCCAGGCGGTATACAGTAATTAGCTGGAGGGCGCCAGGCGGTATACAGTAATTAGCTAGAGGGTGCCAGGCGGTATACAGTAATTAGCTAGAGGGTGCCAGGCGGTATACAGTAATTAGCTAGAGGGCGCCAGGCGGTATACAGTAATTAGCTAGAGGGCGCCAGGCGGTATACAGTAATTAGCTAGAGGGCACCAGGCGGTATACAGTAATTAGCTAGAGGGCACCAGGCGGTATACAGTAATTAGCTAGAGGGCACCAGGTGGAATACTGTAATTAGCTAGAGGGCGCCAGGCGGTATACAGTAATTAGCTAGAGGGCACCAGGCGATATACAGTAATTAGCTAGAGGGCACCAGGCGGGATAGAGTAATTAGCTAGAGGGCACCAGGAGGTATACAGTAATTAGCTAGAGGGCATTAGACGGGATACAGTAATTAGCTAGAGGGTGCCAGGCGGTATACAGTAATTAGCTAGAGGGCGCCAGGCGGTATACAGTAATTAGCTAGAGGGCACCAGGCGATATACAGTAATTAGCTAGAGGGCACCAGGCGATATACAGTAATTAGCTAGAGGGCGCCAGGCGGTATACAGTAATTAGCTAGAGGGCACCAGGAGGTATACAGTAATTAGCTAGAAGGCGCCAGGAGGTATACAGTAATTAGCTAGAGGGCATTAGACGGGATACAGTAATTAGCTAGAGGGCGCCAGGCGGTATACAGTAATTAGCTAGAGAGCGCCAGGCGGTATACAGTAATTAGCTAGAGGGCACCAGGCGGTATACAGTAATTAGCTAGAAGGCGCCAGGAGGTATACAGTAATTAGCTAGAGGGCATTAGACGGGATACAGTAATTAGCTAGAGGGCGCCAGGCGGTATACAGTAATTAGCTAGAGGGCGCCAGGCGGTATACAGTAATTAGCTAGAGGGTGCCAGGCGGTATACAGTAATTAGCTAGAGGGCACCAGGCGGTATACAGTAATTAGCTAGAGGGCGCCAGGAGGTATACAGTACTTCAGCAAGGAAAATATATTTTGCATTACCTTGTTCCAATGGCAGGTCTAATGACAAACTATTTTTGGGGTGTTTAGTTTTAAATGTTTACATTTAAAAAGAAAACAATATTGCTAAGCAAGTGTACTTTGTTTCTTTGCTACTTTTATTCCTGTCTATTACCTCCCTGTGTGATAAGAGTGAGACAGCCAAACACAGCTATGAAATAGAGCAATATTTTCATTATATGTAGTCACGCAATAGAAGTTAGAAGTAATTTATATTTTCCCTTCAAACATCACTCGTCTCCTTTAAAAGTTTGACAAGAAATAAGGGACATGGTGTCTGCTGTGCCATTTCTAACAAAAACAGAAATAGGCACAAAAATATTGCTACAGTACAAAAAAAAAACAACTAAAAAATGATTTAAAAAAAAAGTTACAAGTTAAAAGTGTGTCTGAAGTAACTTCACGTATCAGACCTGTAGAAAAAAAGGATCAAAAGCCTCTCTCTGACATAAATGAGTCAGAAAATACAAAATATCACAGACAATTCCTGCTGTAGAATAGTTATAGCTGCAGTGTGTTTTTAGGACAGATCAAAGAGACTGTAGAGTGATACAGCATCTATCAATACATTATTAAATCGACAAAACATTATACAATCTGAAAGATCTGCCTTTCTTTGGTGTTCACACCTCACAGATCAAAACATCTTCACACTACTCGACTTCGACTTTCAGATTATTCTATATTTGTTTCAGTCTCCTATGTCTCTCTCTGTGGAACTTGGCGTTTAATTAATCAATAGTACAACAGCAGTGTACAGGAATGTTAAAGGCCCACTTTAAGCAAAAAAAAAAAAATATCCTTCCCCCCCCCCCCAACTATTTTGCACTTTAAGCAACCTCCCTTCTACAACACATTTTCAAAATTGCTACCCTTGCTATTAACGTGAATAGATGTTACGTTAACTCCACCCACTGTTTGTATCGGAAGGATTCCAAGCATACAGCTGTATGTTCACAGGCAAACTGCACCATGGGAACAGTGAGGCAATATATGTCTGACAGGAGACAAATGAAGACCAGCCATCTTCTTTTCATGGAATCCAGCGTCCAAGACTCATACTATTGCAGCCAATGACAGCTTTGCTCTTCATAGGGGTAAAACAATACTACGGGCTTCACGAAAGAGGGAATTGACAAGGGAACTCCAAACTTAAAGGGACTGTCTAGTGCCCAAAATGGATCTTCCAAATATTAATGCACTTTCCACGTACTTTACAATGCATGTCTTACATTTTGCATTGCTTAAAATATAAAATACTTAGTTAGAAGAAATTGTGAAATTACAGCAGTTTGCAAGAAACAAGGACTGCCCACACTAGCTGAGTAAAAGTATTTTTTTTTTGCTGCAGGAACCAATGAGAATAATGGCTTTCAGATGAATGGAATATCCTGTCTCTCTAGTGATGTCATCAGACAATGTTTTGCACTGTTAAGAGATCCTACTGTGTACAAGAGCAAGGTCACTCATAGGCCGCTCAATAGACTCAATTTGAGGAGGACAGGAAGTGACTATACGAAAAAAAACTTCATATGCTCAGTCTCAGTCTTCATATGCTTCATTGAATCAGTGCTGCTGCACCTGCAGTAAACATGCAGAGTAATCACCGGGGAGGGCTTGAGTCAAATATTAAAAATGTGATTTATACAGAATGCCTGCATCAAATCACACAGGGATAAAAGCCTGTGCATTATACAAGTCGTAATCTACATCTTGCACCAAAGTGAATTTGGGTACTAGACTGTCCCTTTAAGTTCAGAGTAGCGGAGGTTGGAAAATTATGCCATTCAGCTGCACTGCAAACTCTGCTTCTTTGGTCTTAAGTTTGAAATTACCTTGTCAATGACCTGAAGTTCCCACTTTAAGGAATACTGTGCGCTTGTGCAATGCACAAACATCAAGCTGCCTACCACTAGACACCAGGGAGATGGAGAACTATGGATGCTGGCTGGGGCAAGTCTTGGGTCTGCAATGTGGGTGTGCAATATGGGTGCTGGGGCAAATTCTTGGTGTGCAATGAGGGTATTGGGGCATGTCCTGGGTGTGCAATGTGCAGCATGTCCTGGGTGTGCAATGTGGGTGATGGGGGATGTCCTGGGTGTGCAATGTGTGTGAAGGGGAATATCCTAGGTGTGCAATGTGGGTGAGGCGGCATGTCCTGGGTATGCAATGTGGGTGCTAAGGCATGTCCTGGGTGTGCCAATGTGGGTGAGGCGGCATGTCCTGGGTTTGCAATTTGCGTGCTGGGGCATGTCCTGTGTATACAATGTGGGTACTGGGGCATGCAAGGTGGAGCTATGGCAAGGGATGTGGGGTAATAAGGTATAAAGTCTCGCTTTCTTTTATTGTGGTTCCAAGATGCACAGCAAGGTATAGCAGGTTGTTAACAAAATATAAAATAAAATTCTTGCTCTTCTGAGCACTAACTAAACAAACATACTAAGCTAACTGGGTTGGATGGCTTGCCCATTTCCCAACATAACCCTAAATCACAACCTTACTTCAGTGTTTTCAGCTCCCTGCTTCTATCCACCGAAATCAAAACACAGTCTCTCCCCTCCTCTGGCAGGGGAGTATTTAACAGCACCTGTAATCAGCAAGCCTTTTCAGGTGAGGTAAATTAGGATTGGAACCCTGGGCTTCTCACCTGTAGGTTCCACTGGCCCACCCTACTCTCCAAGTGCTCCACCCCAGGGCCCACACATACACATACATAAAGTGCTATATTAAGTGTAACATAACACATGTCCCTGGGGCTAATTACACAAAGTAAGAGCTGTGCAAAATCTGGGGAGATATATAGACTCCTTCCAGCACAATTCCTTGCTCTCGGTCACAATATATAATATAATACTTTTAATATGATGTCTTATTTCAAACTTTTATTTCAATTTTTAATAGAAATAATCATTTTCAGTACGTGTTTGTATTTGCATTTTTCCCCTATCACTTTTTTTTTTTCTAAAATACACAGTCAGCGCTCTAATCGCCGCCATGGACGGACCCCACATAACTGTTCTAGACGCCAGCTGGCATACTTGACAGGGGAATGGCATACCTTTTATCCCAACCCAAATTATATGCAGACAACTTACTGGCTAAAAGGTCACAGATTTATTCATAAGAATTAACTGAAACATAAATTCTGTATAGCTAATAAAAAATAGCTGCATTTTAATTAAAAAAAAAAACACATTCATTAATGTCCTTAAAAAACCATATTAAAAATCCGGTACTACAACAAGTACAAAAAATTAACCGGGTGTCACCAAAATATATATATATCTCACTGAGACACAGGGCGGTAGTGTGCCACCGTATACCTCCTAGATCACTAGGATGGGGTCCCCAAGGATCAGACGCGGGCGTCCCATTATGCAAATTAGCCCCGAATCCGCTCGCCGCGAACTAGCCCGTGTCGACCCCACGCAGCTAGCCGCATAGCTACTGCTTCCCGGGTTGGGCTTTCCCCAGACGACCATCCCCCAGCACAGACGGCCAACCTCAGGGACCCCCCGCCAGAAAGAAAAAAGGGGATGGGTGAGAGGGAACAAGAAAAATCTTCACAATCTTATAGTGACAGAGAGAGACCTGTAAATAAAAATAAATAAATAAAGAACATAGCCAGAGGGGAAAAAATTTAAAAAAATAACCCTTTCATTGTTGATCACAGTTTGTAACTGTGATCAGTTTCCTTCCACTTTATGGCCCTCATTTAGTTTTTGTTTTACAAATTTTTTTTATTTTTGCAATTTATAATGTTTTTTTAATAAATAAAGGTAATTTTAATATATTTATTTAATAAAATTTAACCCCTGCATGCCTGTTGCGTAATTTTTATGGATCTGACATCGCACTCTTCAGAGTTTTTTTTTTCTGTCTTTTTTGTTTAGTGGGGTTTGGGAACCAATATTTTTCTTTTTTATTAGTAGGTTAATTAGAGAGGATAAGTGGGTTAGTGTTGCACTAGTTGTGTGGCTTATTATTAGGAAAATAATGGGGAAAAACTTTTTTTCCCCCAAAACATTTCCTCTTTTATATGTATTTTTTAATACTAAAATGTAAACAATTTTTATGTATAGGGTCTCAAAAGAAAGCTCTAACTGTCCTTTAAAAAACAACATATAACTTGTATGGGTGCGTTAAATGAGAGAGAGAAAAATTATGTTTCAAAAACTGCATTTTAAAAATTGAAAAACCCTCTGGTCCTTGGCCTTGGAAAATCCCTGGTCCTTAAAGGGTTAAAGGAAGATCTGAACCAAGATGTCCGCCCCCTAACAGTGCAATAGAAGTTGAGCAGGCTCAGTTACCAACTTTATTTGCATAGCACCCCACTGTCCTGCTTTGTGCTGGACAGCTCCGACGTGGGCGGTCTGTCCCTCTTTCCGGGGCAGATGTGGAGCTCAGCAGGACACAGGACCACAATTCCACCATCTTGACTGCATTGTCTGGTAGCAGGTGAGTCGAGTGATCAGGACGACTGACAGTGTCACCACACGTGCGCTATCGCAGACGCACGACCTCCCAAGCTCCGCCCCATCCCGTTTCGCCCCGTCTCGATTTCATTAAAGCATTTCCAGTTAACATGCCTACCCTTGATGCTAAGCAGGACTTTTTCGTCTCCATTTTGAAGGTCCAGGCTCCCAACAGAGCAGCGACTTATGACTGTGTAATGCAGGAGTTGAATTTGACATAAATGTCTAGCTAGCAGAATGAATGTAATTTTCAGAGTACCCAGCCGCTCACCCAACACTTATAAACATGCAGCAGTCACATCACTCACTGTAACAGCACTGTACCCTTCAGCATCTGGGCAACAGAACTGATAATTATCTGATCCAATCATAGCATCTCTTTCCCAATAGAAATGAAGGATGACCGTATTCACTCTGACAGCTCTGGAACAGTGGGATCCAGGGGAATCATTTTAATACAGTGAAAAGCAGCGAGGAGGATGGGTTCCAGCTGCCGGCACACGTAGATTTAAGAGATTCATTTCACGCGTTAGTTTGTTGCAAGATGGCAGTCACGTGGTTAATTAAATGTCTTGTTATAAAAACTCTCTGTTTTCGGAGCTGTGAAAAAATGTAAAGTAGCATCTCGGAGTTTGACATCTCCACCCGTCAAATAACATTAAAAGTGCAGTGAAAGTTGAAGCACCAACACTGAGACCATCTGCACATAACAGGCACTGTTACCCTAAACATAGCTTATACTGTGACAACTATCTCTACAGTGTTTTAGCAGAAGTGGTGGGGATGCAATCTGGGTGCTGTGGCCAGTCATGTGTGTGCAATCTGGGTGCTGTGGCTAGTCCTGTGTGTGCAATCATGGTGTTGTGGAAAGTCCTGTGTGTACTATCATTGTGCTGTGGCAAGTCCTGTATGTACTATCATGGTGCTGTGGCAAGTCCTGTGTGTGTAATCATGGTGCTGTGGCAAGTCATGTGTGTGTAAACAAGGTGCTGTAGCAAGTCATGTGTGTGCAATCAAGGTGCTGTGGCAAGTCATGTGTGTGCAATTAAGGTGCTGTGGCAAGTCGTGTGTGTGAAATTAAGGTGCTGTGGCAAGTCATGTGTGTGCAATCAATGTGCTGTGGAAAGTCATTTGGGTGAAATCAAGGTGCTGCGGCAAGTTGTGTGTGTACTTTCATGGCGCTGTGGCATGTCCTGTGTGTGCAATAATGGTGCTGTGGAAAGTCCTGTTTGTGCAATCATGGTGCTGTGGCAAGTCCTGTGTGTACTATCATGGTGCTGTGGAAAGTCCTGTATGTGCAATCATGGTGCTGTGGCAAGTCCTGTGTGTTCTATCATGGTGCTGTAGCAAGTTGTGTGTGTACTATCATGGTGCTGTGGCAGGTCATGTGTGTGCAATCAAGGTGCTGTGGCAAGTCCTGTGTGTGCAATAAAGATGCTGTGGCAAGTCGTGTGTGTGCAATCAAGGTGCTATGGCAAGTCATGTGTGTGCAATCTGGGTGCTGGGGCAAGTCCTGTGTGTGTAATCGTGATGCTGCGGCAAATCCTGTGTGTGTAATCGTGATGCTGCGGCAAATCCTGTGTGTGTAATCGTGATGCTGCGGCAAGTCCTGTGTGTGTAATCGTGATGCTGCGGCAAATCCTGTGTGTGTAATCGTGATGCTGCAGCAAATCCTGTGTGTGCCATCATGGTTAATATAACACAGCCAGTTTGCCCATTAATATGCCACTCTTCATTTTCCCATTAACATGACATAGTCAATTTGCCCATTAATATGCCCATTAATCTGGTTTTTATTGTTCCCAGGTCTGTCCAGGTATCGGAGGTTTAATCACTAGCACGGGTGAGAGCAGAGCTGGCACAGCATGGGGACAGCATGCCAACCTCACTGCTCCTTAATGTGGGGTCCTGTGTTAGCACCTGTCACAGTAGCTTCACCTCCTTGGGAGAAGACCACCAGAGTGAGAGCGTCGGGTGACACGTGACAGCCGGGCGCTCAGAAGGAACGTGTTAATGGACAGAGCAGCTCAACGTGGTCTGTGCCAATGTCATAGGCAACGGTCATTTGTATTATTTGTATTTACTGATTATATATACCTATTGCTCATTGGCATCATCATATATATCCTTTATTTGTATTTATTTCCCATTGCCACAGTCCTTTATTGGTATTTATTGCTTATAAATACCTATTGATCATTGGCATCATTATATATGTCCTTTATATGTATTTATTGCCCATTCCCATAGTCCTTTATTTGTATTTATTGCTTATATATACCTATTGATCATTGGCATCATTATATAAATCCTTCATATATCCGCCCAAAGCATGTGAGCTTCTTTACTTCACTTCTATCAAATCTGCCATGGGCTCTAGACCCCCTAGATACACCCCCTGGCTGAGAGGTTGGCAGAGGAGTATGGGAGTTGTAGTCCTGCAGTTTGCCCACCCCTGGTCTAGACAGTAGATAAGGAACCAGTGACTAGAGAGAGAGGAGGGCCTGTTTAGAGGGGATCTATACATATCAACAGCAGCTTCAGAGATGGGATCATTAGCCATCTATGCTTTATCAGGGGATGAGATTAACTCTCTCTGATATCCAGATATAATCCAAGATTGCAGGCTGGGGCTCATTACACACTAATAATGAGTAGTTACTGACTGAACAGTTCACAACCAGACGAACTTGTTCCAGGTTGTGGAATGAATGGGGTACACATGACCCCCAGACTCTTAGAGGGGCATGTACTTAAAAAAACGCAAAATGTATTTTATGTGCAAAACTATTCTTGCACTTTGCTCCTATTGCAATGTACTAAACATTTAACACTCAGATAGTAAATACCAGCAAATTGAGAATAAAAACAGGCAATTTTGCGAATAGTTTCTCTTCCTCATTTGATAGCGCTCGCTAAAAGCTGGCGTAATTTTCACACGCAAAATAAGAATTATTTTTCAAAAAATATTTGCAAAGCTATTTAGCGCGCGCACATAGAATCGCAATATATTAGCGCAAAAACAGGAAAAATGCACGCTAAATAAAAATAGACGGAAGAGGCGCAAATCGGGGGTTGGGGGGGGAAAGCACAAAATGAGCCCTTACTTATGTTTTACCTACTTTTTTTCACACTGCACTTGTTTAGGACATGACCCCCCTAAGTTACACATCGGACAGGATCTATTGATTTTATAGAAATAAGGATCATAAGATCACGCAGACTAAATCAACTGAAAATGTGATCTGGTCCAACCGCTGAACCAAGAGGTTTTGAACTGGTCACATAATCTACCTCCAAGCGTCGTACAATACTGTATATTAGGGGTATTAGCCCTGCAGTGGGGGTTGTGACCTGCACTGATGACTTTCATCCATCACAGCTGATTGCTGGAGGTAGATCAGCATCCGGGAAAAAGCATCCAACTGTACCTCTCGGTGTTACTGACCGACATCTGGCACCTTATACCGTGGCTTGCCGGCCACAACTTCCTTTACATTGTAACACTGGAAACATTTCCATTATGTGGGGGTTTAAAGGCTCTCACGGACTTAGAAAAAACATAGCACTCAGACAAATGATCTGGCTCCATCCCAGAGGGAGAAATGATTTGGAATACAGCCACACATGGCAACTGCAAAAACAACAACACAATTCTGTACAGTGCGGACTGACTTAAATGGATAAAATCTCATTTATTCCCAAATCAAGATGGATTTTAGATCAGGGTCCATGTAATCCCCAGCACCTGCATGGCTGGAGAACTGGGAACCGCCTTCATGACCTCTTCAGAGCACGTCCATGTGGGAAGCCGGCATGATGGGCGTTGCCATTTTGTGGTTGGCGAGTCCATGTTTGCCAACCAGGCAGGAGGATGATGCCGGGCCTGCACCAGGATAGGGCGGCGCTGGGTCGGGTCTGTAAGTTTAAGTCCTCACGGCATCATGATAACAGACTATATAACTGGGATCTGCATCTTCGTGTGCTATTAGCTGCTTTAAAAAAAACTCCCAGTTATTCGTGCCTCCCCTTCCCCCTGTATCTCTCTTGCACAATCTGGCCCATTTCACCAATAAGACTCTGAACTCATTCTCCCATTCTTTCATCCGGATTTCGAATCTTCTTGTCTTCTGCCAATTTATGTATACTGTGTTACTTCCTCTTAGGGCGGCCACCTTTTCTTCAAAAAAATACCGGCCTTGGTACTGTCTCCATAGACTTAACATTGGCCTGATGCCAATTTTTTACCGGCCTGCCGGTAAAATACCGGCCAGGTGGCAACCCTACTTCCTATGCTAAGGGTTTGGAATGATGTTCTCTTCAATGTGTGTGTTTGAGAACCTTCAGAGATATATGTAACTGTTTATACCACTCCAGATCAACCAAATATTATACTGTATGTTACCACAGTTTATTCTGACAACCGTATTGTATCCTATTCTATTGGACCACCTATCCTATAATAATAATACTTCAAAAAGCACAATAGATTTTTTCACACATAATCCGGGCAATATTTAAGGCCAATCATAATGAACAAGCCAAATGTTGCCTTGCATTTTAAGGAAGGGGACTTGATGGAGGAGAGGGTTGAAATGGCAATGAATGATTCATGAAGAACGGAGTACTGGGAAACGAAGGGGAAATAGAAGTTCTTTTTTAGAAGGCACTACTGCGGAGATTAGGGTCTGATGGAGGAGGGACATTAAGGGATCTACAAAAGAGGATAGGGTTTGATGAGGGGAAGGGGCCAAGAGTATTAGGTGAGATGTAACTTCTAAAATTATGGGGCCACGGTTGAGCAGAATACTGATAGATAAGTAACTGAGGAGGGAAAACTGGTGGAGTAAATGACTTTGTAGAGGAGGGGATGTTGGAGGAAGGTCGTAATTGAAAAAATGTGAAGCCAAATGTAAAACATATTGTTTATTTATCTACACAAACTATATAAGTCTTGCAATTCTTGTGACCTAATGTATAAAGTATTTTGCTGCTTGTGGATACAACTTAAAACAGTGTAGTTAACAGTCCTCTTAAGCCAGGGGTCCTCAAACTTTTTAAACGGGGGGCCAGTTCACTGTCCCTCAGACCGTTGGAGGGCCGGACTATAGTAAAAACAAAAACTATGAACAAATTCCTATGCACACTGCGTATATCTTATTTTGCAGTGAAGAAACAAAACGGGAACAAATACAATATTTAAAATGAAGTAAAGTTAAATCAACAAACTTACCAGTATTTCAATGGGAATATTATGCCAGTCAGAGCCCAGTAATATTATGCCAGTCAGATGCCCAGGAATATTATGCCAGTCAGAGCCCAGTAATATTGTGCCAGTCAGAGCCCAGTAATATTGTGCCAGTCAGATGCCCAGGAATATTATGCCAGTCAGATGCCCAGGAATATTATGCCAGTCAGATGCCCAGTGATATTATGCCAGTCAGATGCCCAGTGATATTATGCCAGTCAGATGCCCAGGAATATTATGCCAGTCAGAGCCCAAGAATATTATGCCAGTCAGAGCCCAGGAATATTATGCCAGTCAGATGCCCAGGGATATTATGCCAGTCAGAGCCCAGGAATATTATGCCAGTCAGATGCCCAGTAATATTATGCCAGTCAGATGCCCAGTACTATTATGTCAGTCAGATGCCCAGGAATAGTGTGCCAGTCAGATGCCCAGGAATACTATGCCAGTCAGATGCCCAGTACTATTATGCCAGTCAGATGCCCAGGAATATTGTGCCAGTCAGAGCCCAGTAATATTATGCCAGTCAGAGCCCAGGAATATTGTGCCAGTCAGATGCTCGTTATACCTCCCTCCTCCCCCGCTTCCCCATCACTTACCTCCAGCTGCTGTGTCCCCGGCCGTACATCTCGCGCAGAGTTCCCTCCTCCCTTCACGGAGGGAAACACAGTTACCGGATCCGGTCTCGGTGATTTTTTTTTTTTTCCGTTGTCCTGCAGCCGCATCCGTTGCGGCTTCAAGAAAAGAAAAAAAAAAAAGGTAAACGTCTGGGGGTGCCGGCAGCACCCCCCGCGGGCAGGATTAATGTGCTCGGCGGGCCGCATTTGGCCCTCGGGCCGTAGTTTGAGGACCCCTGGGTTAGATTAAGGGGTGGGTGTAGATTTAGAGTTAGGGTAAATTTAGACTTGGGGTGAATTTAGGGTGGGGGTTAAAAGGTCACTGTAGAAGAAAATGGTTAGAAAACAAAAAAAAACACTAATATAGCCCTATTACTTGAAATAAAACAAACATCGACAAACAAGGAAACATTGATATTAGTAAACTCAGGACAAATATTAGAAATATATAGACGGGGTCTTTTTTACCATTTGTAATTGTGTATCCGGTCAAAGTTAGAAAAAGTGTTTTTTATGGCATATTTTCATCGTATTTTATATATTAAATGAAAGCCCTATATATCATGTGTGTGGGGGGACTGAACACAAAGAAAGAAATTCACAGTTCAGTAAACATAAAAAAGAATGGAATTCTGGTCTTCAAGGCACATCAAATGCAACATAGCACTCGGTCACTAAGGGGTTAAAAGGCTGTTTTTTACCATGTCTGCTCAGGTGCATGATGTCATAAAGGGACTTAAGTGTCATCACAATGCTTGTCATGTATAAAGCAGGACTGCTGCTGCTGCTTGAGTAGTTAAAAAAACGACAGTCATGGTGAAAGCGCGGATAGCAAATCAGATCACAATAACTGTTCATTTATCAAATACACAGAAAAGGAAGAGGAAGAAGTGAGTGTATTTTATTAAGAGAATCAAGTTTGATTTAAATGGAGCAGAGGAATGTGTTGATTTAAATTTCCATCAGGTTTATTACATTTAATACCATATGCTTATTCCTTCATGTCCTGCTCCTATATGGTACTGTGTCATGTGGAGATCAAGGGCAAAAATATCATTGTATACTGTGTGTAGATGACCATGAAGCTATTCCATATAGTAACTAGAGAAACCTGGCTGTGAATGTAATGCTTAGAAGATAATCCTTAATGTATTTTAGGAAGAAACAGAAAAAACGAAGGGTATTTAAAGAAGGAAAACGTCTGAGGGTGAAGATCTGGAAAAATAAGGAGGGCCGAATAACGGTAAGACTAGAAACTTTACCATTCTAGGTTTATGCTATATTTACAGTCATGCTGCAGGAACACATCTATAAAATATACTGCTGTACAATAATAAACATTACAACACAAGTAGGTAACCCCTTGAGGACAAAGGACGTGCCAGGCATATTACAGTTACATAGTAGTTTAGGTTGAAAAAAGAACTATTGTTCAACTCTGTTCTTGATTACTGCTGTTGATTCTAAATAAGGCAAACAAGCATTATCCAGGCCCCCTTTAAAGGCATTCACTGAAGTGTGATCCTATCATTTGATTTGTGACCCCACCTTAAGTTCTGTACTATAACGTTTCCACGGTGATAAGACGGTATTGATTCTGGACCATTATTCCATGGTTCAGTATTCATTTTCCTTGTTCGGAGCATCACATTAAGTGTGTCCCACATTGTCGGGGGGAGAGGTTGGGAGGTGTGAGAACTTAGACGATAATACTGCTTGTTTTCACATGAAAAAGCTAGAGGATTTCCCATAACAACTCAAATTCATTATTTGCAGTATTAACTCGCACATTGAGGCTCTTTTTTGCAATACTGAAATATACTTTGAAATCTTTTGTGAATGTTGCAGAACTTTTCATTATACAGCACACTGATACCATCAGCAGTATCCATTGTACCTTTCCACAGTGTGGCAATTTAATATGTAATCGCTTTTATCTTAAGCATTTAATGTCTTTAGAAATTGTCATCAGAATGTAAGCAAGGTCAGGTTATAGAACATGATAATCTTACTTTAATCTGATATCTTAATTCTTTTTGCAGACTTTTGGATAAATGATGGAAAACATGAAGAAAAAAATTACGATTTTTTGAAGTGAAATAAAAATATTTTCCATTTATTAACGTGATGAGATGTTATTGGGTTGAAGAAGAGTGAGTGCAAAATAAAGAGATTATGGCAATGAAGACTGATAAAATAGGATTATGGGCAAATTCAAAGCTCACCTGGTATATACTTAAAGGGACACTACCACTTACATAAGATGTAACTAGATAACCTGGTCATTTACAACAAACACATATATAAATCATATACCACTGGGGTTTTTTTTTAATATGATTTAATTAATTGCATATAAAAAGAAAAAGAAAATTAGGTGTTTATCTCCTGGCTCCATTTTGTGAATATTTCCCATAATGCAACATTGCCCAAAATCAGTCTCACTTTACAACTTTGGTTAAAGCCTGCATGATGATGTCATAAGATACTCCCCTGCACTCGTGGCTGTGTACAACCTTTTTTTTTACCTGCCTTCCAACACAAAGAGAGGAGATTAACCTAATCAGACTGGATCATAACTCCGCCCCCTTGTGATGAAATCATTTCATTACCCTCCCATTCAGTGAAAGGCTATGATCCTAATTCTGCTTTATAGACTGCATTCTATGTCCCTTTTTGGGGGTGGCACCCAAAAAAAGCTAATGAATTCAGACGAGCTGAAAATACAGTTCATGGGTCCACTTCCCTAGACATGCTTATATATATATATTCAGAATGTGATCTGTCTGAGACAAATAACCACTGTAGGTTAAAGGGAACAATCTTGGCACTAATGTAACAATCTAATGTCATGTGTGCACAGCATGCACTTTACCAGGATCCACAGGAGCATCAGTAGTCATGAATGACCATGAACACTGTGAATATAATACAAATGCACAGGGCTCAACACCCAGAGGGAGCCAAGCCAGGATTTCCAATTAAGCAGAGGAGATAGTCTCCGCTGCCGTATTGACAGTGCTATGCCGAGGCAGGAGTTCTGCGGCCGGGCGGCACTGACAGTGTGAGACTATATTACAATGTCTGATGTGTGAGACACTATGGGATGCGTATGGTGTGTATGTGCACATGACACTGATTTTTGACTGTGTGAATTTAAGAACTATACATATAATTGTCATGCCTATCTGGATCGGGGTCCCTGTCTGTCGCGATCATGCCCCAAACAACATCGACAACGATGGATACGATGCACGCCTCAACCAAGATGGTGGATGCGATCTCCACCATCTGTCTCCTCCAAGATGGCAACTCTCAGTCATAGCCCCCTATCAAACTCCAGACAATCCCATATGGGCTTAACAATCATTCCAGACACCATAGTAGGAAGACTACATAGTAGCAAGAGTGCATGGCCATAAAGGGGGCGTGGCTTCACAGTCACTCCAACTCCGCGGCAACATGAACACACCCTATATAACCCCTGTCTGCCAAACCATCCTTACTTTCTGATTAATGAAGCTACCAGTACTCAAGTACACCTTGCTACTGTGCCTCATGCTCTGCTCCTTCTTTCAAGCCTCATATGGCTGTGTTGTTGGTCTGACGGCTAGAGTTGCCACCTTTTCATTAAAAAAAATACCGCCCATAGTTGTAGGTGGAGCCAAAGCGGGGGGCATCCGTTCCCTGTCCCTCTCAGATTCAGTTTGCGGCTCCTCGGTACAGTTACATTATGCATATACTATAAATTATGCATAAAGAAAAAGAGATGGCAAGAGCTCACGTGACGTGAGTCACTTTATGATGCACACAGCGCATGCGCCACAGGAGCTGCCGCTACGCCACTGCACAATTTAACATTTACATATTGGAGGCGAGTAGAAACTGTATTATGTTCGATGGGGAGACTCTTTTCCCTGTAGAGTGTATAGGAATCGTAACAATAATAATTATAAGGTACTTTACATCTGCCTATCTGCTATTTACATACTGTAATTCAAGAGAGAGATGCATATATATATGTGTGCATCTGTATGTTCTCTCCTGCAACCTGTTTGACATGACCTCCATCTATTACTTTGTAGAATACTACTGATATATACATCTCCCATATTGAATTGCGACTTATACATGGAGATATATCCTATAAATGCTTGTATACAATGCTATCCTGTGTTTTCTGTTGTTGTACACTGTCAACAATTTCTTTGTGATGAGAGATGACGATATATATGTTGATGCCGATCTTAGATTATGGAGATGTTGTGTATGATTCTGCCCCGCAGACCCATCTCGGTAAACTCGACACTATGTACAATACATTGTGTCATTTTGCACTACAGTGTTATTATAACACGCATCACTGTCAAATGTTACAAGAGTTAAATTGGCTGACGCTTGCCTCCAGGCGTACTCTCCACCTAGCTTGCTTAGTGCATAACCACTTCTCTGGAACGCTCCCCCCCTACCTGAGCGGCATGCTCGCTCTTACTCCCTGCACATCCCACAATCTCAGATCCTGCACCAACCCTTCACTAGCGATTCCCTCACTTCAAAAAGGAAGCAGGTAGAGGTGCGTTCTCTTTCAGAGCTCCTCATATGTGGAATCAGCCTTCCCGTTTCTGCTAAATCATCATCTACTCTAAGATCCCCTACATGTTGTTCCTTTTTGTATCAATAATGATTTACCCTGTATGTTCCCCTTCCAACTTGTTTAATATATGTATGTATTGTGACAAAAGTACTCTTGTCCTTTGGTACCTTGTCCTGGGATTTGGGGGTTACACACAGTCTTTCAGGCTTCAGAGACACTTCACACACTGGATGAGGTATAAAGTCTCGCTTTCTTTTATTGTGGTTCCAAGATGCACAGCAAGGTATAACAGGTTGTTAAACAAAATATAAAATAAAATCCTTGCTCTTCTGAGCACTAACTAAACAAAAATGTTAAGCTAACTGGGTTGGATGGATTGTCCATCTCCCAACATAATGTTAAATCACAACCTTACTTCAGTGTTTTCAGCTCCCTGCTTCCATTCACCGAAATCAAAACACAGTCTCTCCCCTCCTCTGGCAGGGGAGTATTTATCAGCACCTGTAATCAGCAAGCCTGTTCAGGTGAGGTAAATTAGGATTGGAACACTGGGCTTCTCACCTGTAGGTTCCAATCAACAAATGAAATGTGAAGTGGAGCACTGGCCCACCCTACTCTCCAAGTGCTCCACCCCAGGGCCCACACATACACATACATAAAGTGCTATATTAAAGTGTAACATAACACATGTCCCTGGGGCTAATTACACAAAGTAAGAGCTGTGGAGATATATATAGACTCCATCCAGCACAATTCCTTGCTGTCGGTCACACATCCTCCCCCCCAGCTCAGACCCATAAGGTCGAGCGACCACGGACATTAGCGAGTACATCCTTGAAAGACCATCAGCATTCCCCTGTTTACACCCCGCCCTATGCTCTATGGAAAAATTATAGGGTTGCAAGCCAAGGAACCAACGGGTCACTCTACTGTTTTTCTCCCTGTTCTGGCTCATCCAAGTAAGGGGTGCATGGTCTGTCACTAATCGGAACCTTCTTCCCAAAAGGTAGTATTTAAGTGTGTCTACAGCCCATTTTATAGCCAGACACTCCTTTTCAACAATGGAATAGTTTCGTTCTTGGGGAGTAAGCTTCCTGCTTAAATACAATATGGGGTGCTCCTCACCCTTAATTTCCTGAGAGAGAACAGCACCAAGCCCTACAGATGCATCTGTCTGTAAGATAAATTCTTTAGAAAAGTCAGGTGTTACCAGCACTGGTTGGGCACAAATGGCTCCTTTAAGATTTCTGAACGCTTGTTCAGTCTCCGGGGACCATTTTACCACTACTGGAGCCCTAGCTTTAGTAAGGTCAGTAAACGGGCTTCCAATTGTAGCAAAATTGGGTATAAACCTCCTGTAATATCCAATGAGGCCAAGAAATGTTCTCACCCGTTTCTTAGTCAGAGGTCTCGGCCAATTTCTGATTGCTTCAATTTTAGCAACCTGAGGCTTCACTAGTCCCCTACCAATAGAGTAGCCCAAATATTTTGCTTCCTCTAGGCCAATCGTACACTTATTGGGGTTGGCGGTTAGACCAGCATTTTGTATTGAGTTTAGGACAGCCTGTACTTTTGGAAGGTGAGATTCCCAATCCTCACTGTGTACTACAACATCATCCAAGTACGCCGCTGCATAGCGCACATGAGGCTTTAGTATCCTGTCCATCATTCTTTGGAATGTGGCAGGGGCACCATGCAAACCAAAAGGCAAAACTCTATACTGAAATAGGCCATCAGGAGTAGAAAATGCTGTCTTTTCTTTTGCTCGCTCTGTGAGTGATACTTGCCAATAACCCTTGGTTAAGTCTAGTGTAGTAAGGTACCGAGCTCTTCCAAGTCTTTCCACTAGCTCATCAACTCTAGGCATGGGGTATGCATCGAATTTAGAAATAGCATTCAGTTTACGATAATCATTACAAAACCGTACTGTATTATCAGGTTTTGGTACCAGCACAATTGGACTGCTCCAGTCGCTTTGTGACTCCTCAATTACTCCAAGATCTAACATTATCTTAACCTCTGCTCTGATAGCTTCTCTGCGAGCCTCGGGTATTCTATATGGTTTGAGATTGACCCTTTTCCCTGGTTCTGTCAGAATATCATGTTTGATCACACTAGTCCTTCCGGGGACTGGGGAGAATACTTCTTTATTTAATCTAATAAACTCCTTAACTTCCCTTGTCTGGTGTATGGACAGGGTCTCGGAGATAATTTACTTCTGGGTCAATATTACACCTATCAGGGAAGGTTGAAGTCTCTGTAATAACTAGAACTTCCCTTTCTTTCCATGGTTTTAATAAATTGACATGGTATAATTGCACTTCCTTTCGTCTACCTGGTTGCCTTACTTTGTAATTTACCTCCCCCACTCTTTCAATAATCTCATATGGCCCATGCCAAGTTGCCAGGAATTTGTTCTCTACTGTGGGGATCAGGACTAACACTCTGTCTCCAGGTTGAAACACTCGAATTCTAGCATTTTTATTGTAGCTATTCCGCTGATTTTGTTGAGCCTTTTGCATAGGTTCTTTGACTATTGGCATAACGGCCTCATTACGGTCTTGCATGTCAGTTATATGTTCTATTACGCTGCGATGTGGGGTAGCTTCTTGTTCCCAAGTTTCCTTTGCTATGTCAAGTAACCCCCTGGGGTGTCTACCATATAATAATTCAAAAGGTGAGAAACCGGTAGAAGCTTGGGGTACTTCTCTAATGGCAAACATTAAATAGGGTAATAGAAAGTCCCAGTTTTTTCCATCCTTATCTGTTACTTTGCGCAGCATAGTTTTTAAAGTCTTATTAAATCGCTCAACCAAACCATCAGTTTGTGGGTGATAAACAGAGGTTTTGAGGTGTTTAATGTGAAGGAGCTTGCAGAGTTCCTTTGTAACTTTAGACATGAATTGTGTACCTTGATCTGTAAGAATCTCCTTGTGAATCCCAACCCGGCTAAACATCATCATTAACTCTTTAGCAATGGACTGCTGAGGTTGTACGCATAGGAATTGCCCCAGGGTAACTGGTAGCATAGTCTAGTACTACCAATATATACCGATGCCCCCTAGTGGATTTTACCAAAGGACCCACAAAATCCATAGCAATACGTTCAAAAGGCACTTCAATAACAGGCAAGGGTACTAAAGGGCTACGGTAAGCCATAAAAGGTGCTGTAACCTGACATTCAGGGCATGACGAACAGTAATTTATGATTGCTGCGACTACTCCAGGCCAATAAAATCTCCTCAACACTCGCTCTCTTGTTTTGTCAACCCCTAGGTGGCCACCCAAAACATGACTATGTGCAAGTTTTAACACAGTGTGCCAATAGGCTCGAGGTACTAACAGCTGCTTTGTAATCACTGACTCCTTTTTCTCAACTCTGTACAACAGATCATTATCCACTTCAAAATAAGGGTAAGCAAGAGAAATTCCTGGATTGACAGGGGATCCATTCCTTATAGAAATATTATTCCTAGCTACCGATAATTTTGGGTCAGACCACTGTGCACTTCTGAAGTTACCAGGCCTAACCTCTAAATCAATTAACTCTATTTCTGGTTCAGAGCTTCTAGAAGGTCCCGCATTAGTTTGTTCTGGGTTTTCACCAACTAATGTTTTTATAAGTGAATGCTGCATATAGTTAGGCCCCTCATCATGAGATCTGTCATCTGCTAGAGTGTCTGCAAAAGGATATTCAACATTCTGTTCACCTGACGGGTTTTCAAAACAGGCCCATAGGGCTAGAAAATGGGGAAAATCCCTTCCAATAATCATCTCATGTGCCAGCTTGGGTACCAGCCCCACTCTGCAGTTTACAGAACCACACTGGGTCTTAACTAGTATATCAGCAGTAGGGTAGTTATGTATATCCCCATGCACACACGCAATTTCAACATTTTCAGGGTTAATAACATGAGTATCCCGTAAGAAGGATTGGTCTAGAAGGGTAACCATACTCCCTGAATCTAGCAACGCATGGATATTTTTCCCTTCCACATTCACGGTACACCCTGGGAGTCTATTCAAATAACCACCTTTCTTTGCAGAACATACAACCTGTGAATAAAGTCCAATTCCTTCCCAATTATTACCAACATTACACTCCATTGGTTCAACATTTTCAGGACAGTCTTTTGCCATATGCCCAAAGTTTCTGCATTTAAAGCATTTTATACCATAAGTACTTTTTGATTCCTTTGTAGGCTCTGCCCACCTCCCAAAGTATTTTTCCCTTTTAACAATGTCCCTTGGGTAAGAAAACCCTGTTCTCTCATCAAAAGACCCCTTTTTTCCTGGAACAGTCTTACCGGGCTTACTGGGGCTGTAGGTTCTCAGATTCTTGGGTCTCTCTTGGCCAGGAGGTTGAAGCAGTTCTGGCAAGGTGTATCAAGTCAAACATCTGTGAACGAACTGTTTTATCCAGGCTGTAAGTCCACGAATGAAATCTCTGGGCGCGGACGGCTGTTGTCACCCCCAGGCGTGCCAGTATTTCCGCTTTCAGCTTATTGTAGTCACTGGCTTCAGATCATAGTATGCTTTCTGGGATTCACCAGTAAGAAATGGTGCTAGCAGGCTTGCCCATTCAACTGCAGGCCAACCTTCTCGCTCAGCGGTTCGCTCAAATGCCACCAGGTAGGCCTCTACATCATCTGTGGGTACCATCTTTTGCAAGTAGTGACTCACTCTGATCACCTTTGGACATTGTGGTGATTCTGTGGCATCCCTTGCCAGCCTTTGTGATAAACTTTGGAACTCCTGCAGTATGGCACACGTGGCATCTCGCTGCTCTTCTCTGAGCAACTTATGAGCTGCTGCCTGTGCTGCTTCAACTTGCTTAAATAAAGCATCTGTATTCTCCTTTTGAGCAAGTACAAGTTGCTGTAGTGTTGAAATGCTCTCTTGCGTTAGTCTCCACAGCCCTTCTGTTTGTCTCTTGCTGTACAGCAGTGGACTGGAGCAAAGCTTTCAGGACATCCTCCATTTTCCCAGCAGCCTCTTTCTCCCAACTAACAGACTTTGCCGTGTGTTGGCCGCATCCTCCACCATATGTGACAAAAGTACTCCTTTCCCTTGGTACCTTGTCCTGGGATTTGGGGGTTACACACAGTCTTTCAGGCTTGCTTTCTTTTATTGTGGTTTCAAGATGCACAGCACGGTATAGCAAAATATAAAATAAAATACTTGCTCTTCTGAGCACTAACTAAACAAAAAATACTAAGCTAACTGGGTTGGATGGCTTGTCCATTTCCCAACATAATCCTTAATCACAACCTTACTTCAGTGTTTTCAGCTCCCTGCTTCCATTCACCGAAATCAAAACACAGTCTCTCCCCTCCTCTGGCAGGGGAGTATTTAACAGCACCTGTAATCAGCAAACTTTATCAGGTGAGGTAAATTAGGATTGGAACACTGGGCTTCTCACCTGTAGGTTCCAATCAACAAATGAAATGTGAAGTGGAGCACTGGCCCGCCCTACTCTCCAAGTGCTCCACCCCAGGGCCCACACATACACATACATAAAGTGCTATATTAAGTGTAACATAACACATGTCCCTGGGGCTAATTACACAAAGTAAGAGTGTGCAAAATCTGGGGAGATATATAGACTCCTTCCAGCACAATTCCTTGCTCTCGGTCACAATATATAATATAATACTTTTAATATGATGTCTTATTTCAAACGTTTATTTCAATTTTTAATAGAAATAATCATTTTCAGTACGTGTTTGTATTTGCATTTTTCCCCTATCACTTTTTTTTTTTCTAAAATACACAGTCAGCGCTCTAATCGCCGCCATGGACGGACCCCACATAACTGTTCTAGACGCCAGCTGGCATACTTGACAGGGGAATGGCATACCTTTTATCCCAACCCAAATTATATGCAGACAACTTACTGGCTAAAAGGTCACAGATTTATTCATAAGAATTAACTGAAACATAAATTCTGTATAGCTAATAAAAAATAGCTGCATTTTAATAAAAAAAAAAAACACATTCATTAATGTCCTTAAAAAACCATATTAAAAATCCGGTACTACAACAAGTACAAAAAATTAACCGGGTGTCACCAAAATATATATATATCTCACTGAGACACAGGGCGGTAGTGTGCCACCGTATACCTCCTAGATCACTAGGATGGGGTCCCCAAGGATCAGACGCGGGCGTCCCATTATGCAAATTAGCCCCGAATCCGCTCGCCGCGAACTAGCCCGTGTCGACCCCACGCAGCTAGCCGCATAGCTACTGCTTCCCGGGTTGGGCTTTCCCCAGACGACCATCCCCCAGCACAGACGGCCGACCTCAGGGACCCCCCGCCAGAAAGAAAAAAGGGGATGGGTGAGAGGGAACAAGAAAAATGTTTATTTTCTGTAAAAAGAGAAAATGGTGTTATGTGCATGGGCTTATATAGACTATGTCCAACCCCCCTGCTTTGCATTGATTGGACATGGTGACCCGATTGATACAAGACATTTACCCAACAACTGTGGGTGTGATGTCCACCCCTGTCATGTTGACCTTGCACTTATTTTATAGTTACAGGTCATTTCTGGTTGGGTGCTAAGGATGTATAGGTGTCTTCATAGCAGTTATTGGTTTAGCCATTATTACCTATAACTGCAGCTTCCAAGCCACTGATATTATAAGCTACACATGTGATCTCCTCCTGGCTCGAAATCCATTAAAGTGACCTTTGTTGGCAAAAAAAAAAAAAATCAAGTTATGTTTAATTGAAAAAAAGTGTAGTCATGTTAAATTGAAATGTTTTAATGATAGAATACAAATTAAGCATCTTATCAAGCCCTCTGCACTTTTATAGCTCTATCAGGAGGCAGACATGGAGTTCAGAATCTTGGGTCAGTTAACCCCTTCGCGACCTAATGACGAGTTAACTCATCATAAGAGCCGCAGCATTAGCGACCTTATGACTCGTCATGCAGTCTAGCCGGCGGTGCGCTCCGTGAGCACCGCCAGCCAGTCTGCAACGGGTCCAGGACTAAGCCTCGCACCCGAGGCAAAGCTCCTGGACCCGATCGGTGATCGACCGCGATAACAAGCAAATTAGATGCAAAGTCAGTGTGTTCACACACTGCCTCTAATTCACTCTCTGTGCTTCACGTTCTTATAGTGACAGAGAGTGACCTGTAAGCAGTGGTGTATCTTGATTTTGTGCTGCCCTAGGCAGACAAAATCCGGGCACCCCCCTACCCAAGCTGCACACCCACGTTACACACCTAAGACATGCCCCATCATTCAGACTCACATCAAGCTTACACTCCCATCACACTCAGTCACACACTCCTACTCCCATCACACTCAGTCACACACTCCTACTCCCATCACGCACACTCTGACTCCCATCACACTCAGTCACACACACTGTCTCCCATCACACACACTCTGACTCCCATCACACTCAGTCACACACACTGTCTCCCATCACACACAGGTCACACACACTGTCTCCCATCACACTCAGTCACACACAGTCTCTCATCACGCTCAGTCACACACACTGTTTCCCATCACACACACTCTGACTCCCATCACACTCAGTCACACACACAGTCTCCAATCACACACACTCTGACTCCCATCACACTCAGTCACACACACTGTCTCCCATCACACTCATTCACACACACTGTCTCCAATCACACACACTCTGACTCCCATCACACTCATTCACACACACTGTCTCCCATCACACACACTCTGACTCCCATCACACTCAGTCACACACTCTGACTCCCATCACACTCATTCACACACACTGTCTCCCATCACACACACTCTGACTCCCATCACACTAAGTCACACACACTGTCTCCCATCACACTCAGTCACACACTGTCTCCCATCACACACACTCTGATTCCCATCCCACTCATTCACACACACTGTCTCCCATCACACACACTCTGACTCCCATCACACTCAGTCACACACACTGTCTCCCATCAGCACTTACCTTTCCTTGGTGGCTAGTGGCAGACAGCATGGTCCCTCCATGCTGCCTGTTCGGCTTCCCGGCGATTGTGCCGACAGGTCACGTGACCGGGCGCGCGTATGACGTCAGCGCACCCGTCACGTGACTGTCGGCACTTCCATGTCGGCACACTGCACGGGGAGCCGAACAGGCAGCACGGAGGTTTCTCTGTGCTGCCTGTTCGGCTCCCCGTGCAGCCTGGCAGGCAGAGCGTTGGTGAGGGGGGATCTTGCGATCCCTTCTCACCTCCGTCTCTGCCTGCAAGCGCGGTGGGGTTTGTTTGTTTTTTTAAAGGGCCAGATTTTTTTTTTTTTATTTTTTAATTTTTTTTTAATTTTTTTTTTTCCAGTGCTGGGGGGCGCTGCCGCCCCCCAAAATTTGCCGCCATAGGCATCCGCCTAGGATGCCTCGTGGTAAATACAGCACTGCCTGTAAGTAAAAATAAATTAATAAAGAACATTGCCAGAGAGGGGGGGGGGGGGGGAATAAAAAATAACCCTTTCATTGCTGATCACAGTTTGGATCTGTGATCAGTTTCCTTCCACTTTATGGCCCTCATTTAGTTTTTGTTTTACAAATTTTTTTTATTTTTGCAATTTATAATGTTTTTTTAATAAATAAAGGTAATTTTAATATATTTATTTAATAAAATTTAACCCCTGCATGCCTGTTGCGTAATTTTTATGGATCTGACATCGCACTCTTCAGAGTTTTTTTTTTCTGTCTTTTTTGTTTAGTGGGGTTTGGGAACCAATATTTTTCTTTTTTATTAGTAGGTTAATTAGAGAGGATAAGTGGGTTAGTGTTGCACTAGTTGTGTGGCTTATTATTAGGAAAATAATGGGGAAAAACTTTTTTTCCCCCAAAACATTTCCTCTTTTATATGTATTTTTTAATACTAAAATGTAAACAATTTTTATGTATAGGGTCTCAAAAGAAAGCTCTAACTGTCCTTTAAAAAACAACATATAACTTGTATGGGTGCGTTAAATGAGAGAGAGAAAAATTATGTTTCAAAAACTGCATTTTAAAAATTGAAAAACCCTCTGGTCCTTGGCCTTGGAAAATCCCTGGTCCTTAAAGGGTTAAAGGAAGATCTGAACCAAGATGTCCGCCCCCTAACAGTGCAATAGAAGTTGAGCAGGCTCAGTTACCAACTTTATTTGCATAGCACCCCACTGTCCTGCTTTGTGCTGGACAGCTCCGACGTGGGCGGTCTGTCCCTCTTTCCGGGGCAGATGTGGAGCTCAGCAGGACACAGGACCACAATTCCACCATCTTGACTGCATTGTCTGGTAGCAGGTGAGTCGAGTGATCAGGACGACTGACAGTGTCACCACACGTGCGCTATCGCAGACGCACGACCTCCCAAGCTCCGCCCCATCCCGTTTCGCCCCGTCTCGATTTCATTAAAGCATTTCCAGTTAACATGCCTACCCTTGATGCTAAGCAGGACTTTTTCGTCTCCATTTTGAAGGTCCAGGCTCCCAACAGAGCAGCGACTTATGACTGTGTAATGCAGGAGTTGAATTTGACATCAATGGTCTAGCTAGCAGAATGAATGTAATTTTCAGAGTACCCAGCCTCTCACCCAACACTTATAAACATGCAGCAGTCACATCACTCACTGTAACAGCACTGTACCCTTCAGCATCTGGGCAACAGAACTGATAATTATCTGATCCAATCAAAGCATCTTTTTCCCAATAGAAATGAAGGATGACCGTATTCACTCTGACAGCTCTGGAATAGTGGGATCCAGGGGAATCATTTTAATACAGTGAAAAGCAGCGAGGAGGATGGGTTCCAGCTGCCGGCACACGTAGATTTAAGAGATTCATTTCACGCGTTAGTTTGTTGCAAGATGGCAGTCACGTGGTTAATTAAATGTCTTGTTATAAAAACTCTCTGTTTTCGGAGCTGTGAAAAAATGTAAAGTAGCATCTCGGAGTTTGACATCTCCACCCGTCAAATAACATCAAAAGTGCATTGAAAGTTGAAGCACCAACACTGAGACCATCTGCACATAACAGGTCATGTTACCCTAAACATAGCTTATACTGTGACAACTATCTCTACAGTGTTTTAGCAGAAGAGGTGGGGATGCAATCTGGGTGCTGTGGCCAGTCATGTGTGTGCAATCTGGGTGCTGTGGCCAGTCATGTGTGTGCAATGTGGGTGCTGTGGCCAGTCATGTGTGTGCAATGTGGGTGCTGTGGCCAGTCATGTGTGTGCAATCTGGGTGCTGTGGCTAGTCCTGTGTGTGCAATTATGATGCTGCGGCAAATCCTTTGTGTGTAATCATGGTGCTGTGGCAAATCATGTGTGTGCAATATGGATTCTGGGAAAAATCCTGTGTGCAATCATGGTGCTGACACAAATCCTGTGTGCAATCTGTGGGTGTTGTGCAAGTCCTGTGTGTGCAATCATGGTGCTGTGGCAAGTCCTGGATGTACTATCATGGTGCTGTGGCATGTCCTGTGTGTACTATCATCGTGTTGTGGCAAGTCATGTGTGTGCAATTGGGGTGCTGTGGCAAGTTATGTGTGTGCAATCAAGGTGCTGTTGCAAGTCCTATGTGTGCAATCATGGTGTTGTGGAAAGTCCTGTGTGTACTATCATTGTGCTGTGGCAAGTCCTGTATGTACTATCATGGTGCTGTGGCACTGGCAAGTCCTGTGTGTGTAATCATGGTGCTGTGGCAAGTCCTGTGTGTGTAATCATGGTGCTGTGGCAAGTCATGTGTGTGAAAACAAGGTGCTGTGGCAAGTCATGTGTGTGAAATTAAGGTGCTGTGGCAAGTCGTGTGTGTGAAATTAAGGTGCTGTGGCAAGTCATGTGTGTGCAATCAATGTGCTGTGGAAAGTCATTTGGGTGAAATCAAGGTTCTGTGGCAAGTTGTGTGTGTACTATCATGGCACTGTGGCATGTCCTGTGTGTGCAATAATGGTGCTGTGGAAAGTCCTGTTTGTGCAATCGGTGCTGTGGCAAGTCCTGTATGTGCAATCATGTTGTTGTGGCAAGTCCAGTGTGTACTATCATGGTGCTGTGACAAGTCCTGTGTGTACTATCATGGTGCTGTGGAAAGTTGTGTGTGTACTATCATGGTGCTGTGGCAGGTCATGTGTGTGCAATCAAGGTGGTCTGGCAAGTCCTGTGTGTGCAATAAAGATGCTGTGGCAAGTCCTGTTTGTGCAATCATGTTGCTGTGGCAAGTCCTGTGTGTGCAATAAAGATGCTGTGGCAAGTCGTGTGTGTGCAATCAAGGTGCTGGGGCAAGTCATGTGTGTGCAATCTGGGTGCTGGGGCAAGTCCTGTGTGTGTAATCGTGATGCTGCAGCAAATCCTGTGTGTGTAATCGTGATGCTGCAGCAAATCCTGTGTGTGCCATCATGGTTAATATAACACAGCCAGTTTGCCCATTAATATGCCACTCTTCATTTTCCCATTAACATGACATAGTCAATTTGCCCATTAATATGCCCATTAATCTGGTTTTTATTGTTCCCAGGTCTGTCCAGGTATCGGAGGTTTAATCACTAGCACGGGTGAGAGCAGAGCTGGCACAGCATGGGGACAGCATGCCAACCTCACTGCTCCTTAATGTGGGGTCCTGTGTTAGCACCTGTCACAGTAGCTTCACCTCCTTGGGAGCAGACCACCAGAGTGAGAGCGTCGGGTGACACGTGACAGCCGGGCGCTCAGAAGGAACGTGTTAATGGACAGAGCAGCTCAACGTGGTCTGTGCCAATGTCATAGGCAACGGTCATTTGTATTATTTGTATTTACTGATTATAAATACCTATTGCTCATTGGCATCATCATATATATCCTTTATTTGTATTTATTTCCCATTGCCACAGTCCTTTATTGGTATTTATTGCTTATAAATACCTATTGATCATTGGCATCATTATATATGTCCTTTATATGTATTTATTGCCCATTCCCATAGTCCTTTATTTGTATTTATTGCTTATATATACCTATTGATCATTGGCATCATTATATAAATCCTTCATATATCCGCCCAAAGCATGTGAGCTTCTTTACTTCACTTCTATCAAATCTGCCATGGGCTCTAGACCCCCTAGATACACCCCCTGGCTGAGAGGTTGGCAGAGGAGTATGGGAGTTGTAGTCCTGCAGTTTGCCCACCCCTGGTCTAGACAGTAGATAAGGAACCAGTGACTAGAGAGAGAGGAGGGCCTGTTTAGAGGGGATCTATACATATCAACAGCAGCTTCAGAGATGGGATCATTAGCCATCTATGCTTTATCAGGGGATGAGATTAACTCTCTCTGATATCCAGATATAATCCAAGATTGCAGGCTGGGGCTCATTACACACTAATAATGAGTAGTTACTGACTGAACAGTTCACAACCAGACGAACTTGTTCCAGGTTGTGGAATGAATGGGGTACACATGACCCCCAGACTCTTAGAGGGGCATGTACTTAAAAAAACGCAAAATGTATTTTATGTGCAAAACTATTCTTGCACTTTGCTCCTATTGCAATGTACTAAACATTTAACACTCAGATAGTAAATACCAGCAAATTGAGAATAAAAACAGGCAATTTTGCGAATAGTTTCTCTTCCTCATTTGATAGCGCTCGCTAAAAGCTGGCGTAATTTTCACACGCAAAATAAGAATTATTTTTCAAAAAATATTTGCAAAGCTATTTAGCGCGCGCACATAGAATCGCAATATATTAGCGCAAAAACAGGAAAAATGCACGCTAAATAAAAATAGACGGAAGAGGCGCAAATCGGGGGTTGGGGGGGGAAAGCACAAAATGAGCCCTTACTTATGTTTTACCTACTTTTTTTCACACTGCACTTGTTTAGGACATGACCCCCCTAAGTTACACATCGGACAGGATCTATTGATTTTATAGAAATAAGGATCATAAGATCACGCAGACTAAATCAACTGAAAATGTGATCTGGTCCAACCGCTGAACCAAGAGGTTTTGAACTGGTCACATAATCTACCTCCAAGCGTCGTACAATACTGTATATTAGGGGTATTAGCCCTGCAGTGGGGGTTGTGACCTGCACTGATGACTTTCATCCATCACAGCTGATTGCTGGAGGTAGATCAGCATCCGGGAAAAAGCATCCAACTGTACCTCTCGGTGTTACTGACCGACATCTGGCACCTTATACCGTGGCTTGCCGGCCACAACTTCCTTTACATTGTAACACTGGAAACATTTCCATTATGTGGGGGTTTAAAGGCTCTCACGGACTTAGAAAAAACATAGCACTCAGACAAATGATCTGGCTCCATCCCAGAGGGAGAAATGATTTGGAATACAGCCACACATGGCAACTGCAAAAACAACAACACAATTCTGTACAGTGCGGACTGACTTAAATGGATAAAATCTCATTTATTCCCAAATCAAGATATGAGTACGATCCAAACATGTATCCGAGATCTGAGATCCTCTGCTCCTGAAATCACTATGTCTACAGCTAGAATCAGAAAGAACAAACTCATTGGGCTATTTTTATTATTATTATTATTATTATTGAGGCTGCATAAAAACTGTGTTTTGTACTTCTGTTGGTTTAAAATGTTGGCCCCAAGCACATCACCTAGACTCTGTCACCTAAACATTTTTTTTTGTTTTGTTTGTGTGGTTTATTGACACATCTATTTTTTGTTTGTGTGGTTTCACGACACACTGATTTCTTTTTGTTTTGTTTGTGTGGTTTCGCGACACACATTTTTTGTTTTGTTTGTGTGGTTTATTGACACATCGATTTTTTGGTTTTGTTTGTGTGTTTTAGTGACACACTGATTATTTTTTTCTTTTGTTTGTGTGGTTTAAGGATACACTTATTTTTTGTTTTGTTTGTGTGGTTTAATGACACAGTTTTTTTGTTTTGTTTGTGAGGTTTATTGACACACTGATTTTTTACTTTGTTTGTGTGGTTTAGCAACACACCGTTTTTTTTTTGTTTTGTATGTGTGGCTTAGCGACACACTGATTTTTTTGCTTTGTTTGTGTGGTTTAGCGACACACTGATTTTTTTGCTTTGTTTGTGTGGTTTAGCGACACACTGATTTTTTTTGCTTTGTTTGTGTGGTTTAGCAACACACTGAACTTTTTGTTTGGTTTGTGTTAACGACACACTGAACTTTTTGTTTTGTTTGTGTGGTTTAGCGACACACTGAGTTTTTTGTTTTGTCCGTGTGGTTTATTGACACACTATGTGGGATTATGATAAATTGTATGTAGAATGATGACTTTATCAGGGTGGCCGAACTAGTCACCTTTCCACTCCTCCCAAAGATGCTACATTGGCAAAAGCCATACCACTATACCCACGAGCCCCTGCACCCACATAGTCACAGTTATGTATGAGTGTATGTTCATTATTATATGTTATTGCACTGACGTAACAGCTATTGGTAAATAACAATACCAGTGATGTCATGTCAGTGGTGACATCACATCACTAGATACTGATCATCATCAACAACAGTTAGGATAGTGTAATCGTCTCCCATCATATAACGTGCATTAGTTAACCATTTTGTTATTAAATAGGATCAGCAGAGGCCAGCCTTCTGACTGGCTCTGCCTTAGCTCTGAGGCAGAGCTGAGAATAGAGGAGAAGGGGAAAACAAACAAAACAAAATAAAACTTTAGTTGTCCTTGAAGCATGTTGCAAAATAAGTCCGTATAAAATGTATTATGTGTTGTGATATTGTATATTAGATTTTATGTTTTGCATTGTTTTTAAGTTTTAAAGTAACGGCAAATCTGATTACTCATCCGTAAATGTCATTTGAAATTTGGAGACTTACAAGTTACAACGCAATCTTTCTAAACAAGATTTGTTCTGCACAGATGTAATTTTGATAATGGTACAAAAGATTAACTTTCAAGACATATTTACCTCTGTGTACAGTAGAAAACCATCCAGTTGCAGGAAAGTAATATTACTCTTACATTTTTATATGTTCAAACTAAGCTCAATTATCCCACTTTTATCTTTGCAAACGTGTAGCTTTATAGGAATGTTTGTTGTTTGATTTCATAGCTGAATATTTGTTTAGGACAGTTCAATTCTCGGAAAAGGCTTCACTGTGCTGTTTGGAATTCTGATCTTCCTGGCCTCGGTCAATACATTTTGATGCAGTGCCATGCTATGGTCACGAAAAAAAAATGTGCTTCTTAAACCTGTCCTCAAGGATCCCCGATGGTCCAGGATTTAGGGATTACCCAGTTGTGTTTGACAAAGGAAAATGTAGAACACCTGGTGTGGTTCCCTAACCAGACCTGGTGTGGTTCCCTAATCCTTAGGAAACCACACCAGGTGTTCTGAAATATTCTCATTAGACACAACTGGGTAATGCTTAAGTCCTGAACCTTTGAGGACAGGTTTGGGACACACTGCCCTAGAAGACTGTAGTGTGGTTATGTCATGCTACTAAGAGGTGACAAGCCACAGATACAAGGCAGCACCAATGTATGTTGGTTCATAGATTTAAAGAGACAGCTCCATATATACAGATGTAAAGATACATGTTGTGTTGGTGCGAAGGTTAGGCGTATGGAATAAATCCTCAGTAAGTAGAGTAATTGGTAGACCAGCATTGTTCTTTTATCTTTTTGCATGGTGCAAGCAATAGTGATGATAGCATTTGGTCGAGATGGCTGGGGGCCACATCCAAGATTGCTGGTCCCCTCTACTGTACTGACCTTGCTAAGGCCGGGACCTGCTACTGTCAATCATCTTGCACAAGGCCAATGAGATGGCAATGTATGGATTCTGAAACCACTTTAATTGAGGCAACTGGAGGCCCCCATCACACAGACCACCACGACGGAGCCTTTTATGGACCACCAGGGAACAAATGAGCCCCCCAACCAGGGAGGAGCCCACCCACTGGAGCAGTGCGCATAATCGCTTGCTGCTGGGGACCACGTTTTTTGGCTGGCTGAGCATCTGTAAGGATTTCCGAATGGGTCTAGTAGACGAGTAGGCAAACACTTCAGCAGGAGCGGGGGCACGAGGGTCTAGGCACAGAGAAGTCAGGGTCCAGGTAATCCCCAGCACCTGCATGGCTGGAGAACTGGGAACCGCCTTCATGACCTCTTCAGAGCACGTCCATGTGGGAAGCCGGCATGATGGGCGTTGCCATTTTGTGGTTGGCGAGTCCATGTTTGCCAACCAGGCAGGAGGATGATGCCGGGCCTGCACCAGGATAGGGCGGCGCTGGGTCGGGTCTGTAAGTTTAAGTCCTCACGGCATCATGATAACAGACTATATAACTGGGATCTGCATCTTCGTGTGCTATTAGCTGCTTTAAAAAAAACTCCCAGTTATTCGTGCCTCCCCTTCCCCCTGTATCTCTCTTGCACAATCTGGCCCATTTCACCAATAAGACTCTGAACTCATTCTCCCATTCTTTCATCCGGATTTCGAATCTTCTTGTCTTCTGCCAATTTATGTATACTGTGTTACTTCCTCTTAGGGTGGCCACCTTTTCTTCAAAAAAATACCAGCCTTGGTACTGTCTCCATAGACTTAACATTGGCCTGATGCCAATTTTTTACCGGCCTGCCGGTAAAATACCGGCCAGGTGGCAACCCTACTTCCTATGCTAAGGGTTTGGAATGATGTTCTCTTCAATGTGTGTGTTTGAGAACCTTCAGAGATATATGTAACTGTTTATACCACTCCAGATCAACCAAATATTATACTGTATGTTACCACAGTTTATTCTGACAACCGTATTGTATCCTATTCTATTGGACCACCTATCCTATAATAATAATACTTCAAAAAGCACAATAGATTTTTTCACACATAATCCGGGCAATATTTAAGGCCAATCATAATGAACAAGCCAAATGTTGCCTTGCATTTTAAGGAAGGGGACTTGATGGAGGAGAGGGTTGAAATGGCAATGAATGATTCATGAAGAACGGAGTACTGGGAAACGAAGGGGAAATAGAAGTTCTTTTTTAGAAGGCACTACTGCGGAGATTAGGGTCTGATGGAGGAGGGACATTAAGGGATCTATAAAAGAGGATAGGGTTTGATGAGGGGAAGGGGCCAAGAGTATTAGGTGAGATGTAACTTCTAAAATTATGGGGCCACGGTTGGGCAGAATACTGATAGATAAGTAACTGAGGAGGGAAAACTGGTGGAGTAAATGACATTGTAGAGGATGGGATGTTGGAGGAAGGTCGTAATTGAAAAATTGTGAAACCAAATGTAAAACATATTGCTTCTTTATCTACACAAACTATATCAGTCTTGCAATTCTTGTGACCTAATGTATAAAGTATTTTGCTGCTTGTGGATACAACTTAAAACAGTGTAGTTAACAGTCTTCTTAAGCCAGGGGTCCTCAAACTTTTTAAACAGGGGGCCAGTTCACTGTCCCTCAGACCGTTGAAGGGCCGGACTATAGTAAAAACAAAAACTATGAACAAATTCCTATGCACACTGCGTATATCTTATTTTGCAGTGAAGAAACAAAACGGGAACAAATACAATATTTAAAATGAAGTAAAGTTAAATCAACAAACTTACCAGTATTTCAATGGGAATATTATGCCAGTCAGAGCCCAGTAATATTATGCCAGTCAGATGCCCAGGAATATTATGCCAGTCAGAGCCCAGTAATATTATGCCAGTCAGAGCCCAGGAATATTATGCCAGTCAGAGCCCAGGAATATTATGCCAGTCAGAGCCCAGGAATATTATGCCAGTCAGATGCCCAGGGATATTATGCCAGTCAGATGCCCAGGGATATTATGCCAGTCAGATGCCCAGGAATATTATGCCAGTCTGATGCCCAGGAATAATATGCCAGTCAGATGCCCAGGAATATTATGCCAGTTAGATGCCCAGGAATATTATGCCAGTCAGAGCCCAGGAATATTATGCCAGTCAGATGCCCAGGAATATTATGCCAGTCTGATGCCCAGGAATATTATGCCAGTCAGAGCCCAGGAATATTATGCCAGTCAGATGCCCAGGGATATTATGCCAGTCAGATGCCCAGGGATATTATGCCAGTCAGATGCCCAGGAATATTATGCCATTCAGATGCCCAGGAATATTATGCCAGTCAGAGCCCAATAATATTATGCCAGTCAGATGCACAGGAATATTATGCCAGTCAGAGCCCAGGAATATTATGCCATTCAGATGCCCAGAAATAATATGCCATTCAGATGCCCAGGAATATTATGCCATTCAGATGCCCAGGAATATCATGCCAGTCAGATGCCCAGGAATATTATGCCAGTCAGAGCCCAAGAATATTATGCCATTCAGATGCCCAGGAATATTATGCCAGTCAGATGCCCAGGGATATTATGCCAGTCAGATGCCCAGTAATATTATGACAGTCAGATGCCCAGGAATATTATGCCATTCAGATGCCCAGGAATATTATGCCAGTCAGAGCCCAGGAATAATATGCCAGTCAGATGCCCAGGTATATTATGCCATTCAGATGCCCAGGAATAATATGCCATTCAGATGCCCAGGAATATTATGCCATTCAGATGCCCAGGAATATTATGCCAGTCAGATGCCCAGGAATATTATGCCATTGAGATGCCCAGGAATATTATGCCATTCAGATTCCCTGGAATAATATGCCATTCAGATGCCTGGAATATTATGCCAGTCAGATGCCCAGGAATATTATGCCAGTCAGATGCCCAGGGATATTATGTCAGTCAGAGCCCAGTAATATTATGCCAGTCAGATGCCCAGTAATATTATGCCAGTCAGATGCCCATTACTATTATGTCAGTCAGAAGCCCAGGAATAGTGTGCCAGTCAGATGCCCAGGAATATTATGCCAGTCAGATGCCCAGTACTATTATGCCAGTCAGATGCCCAGGAATATTGTTCCAGTCAGATGCCCAGTACTATTATGCCAGTCAGATGCCCAGTAATATTATGCCAGTCAGAGCCCAGGAATATTATGCCATTCAGATACCAGGAATAGTGTGCCAGTCAGATGCCCAGTACTATTATGCCAGTCAGATGCCCAGTAATATTATGCCAGTCAGAGCCCAGGAATATTGTGCCAGTCAGATGCTCGTTATACCTCCCTCCTCCCCCGCTTCCCCATCACTTACCTCCAGCTGCTGTGTCCCCGGCCGGACGTCTCGCGCAGTGTTCCCTCCTCCCTGCACGGAGGAGGGAAACACAGTTACCGGATCCGGTCTCGGTGATTTTTTTTTTTTTTCGTTTTCCTGCAGCCGCATCCGTTGCGGTTGTTAGAAAAGAAAAAAAAAAAAAGATAAACAGCGGGGGAGGGGGGGGGGGGGGGAATCGGCAGGGCCGCATTTGGCCCGCGGGCCATAGTTTGAGGACCCCTGGGTTAGATTAAGGGGTGGGTGTAGATTTAGAGTTAGGGTAAATTTAGACTTGGGGTGAATTTAGGGTGGGGGTTAAAAGGTCACTGTAGAAGAAAATGGTTAGAAAACAAAAAAAACACTAATATAGCCCTATTACTTGAAATAAAACAAACATAGACAAACAAGGAAACATTGATATTAGTAAACTCAGGACAAATATTAGAAATATATAGACGGGGTCTTTTTTACCATTTGTAATTGTGTATCCGGTCAAAGTTAGAAAAAGTGTTTTTTTATGGCATATTTTCATCGTATTTTATATATTAAATGAAAGCCCTATATATCATGTGTGTGGGGGGACTGAACACAAAGAAAGAAATTCACAGTTCAGTAAACATAAAAAAGAATGGAATTCTGGTCTGCAAGGCACATCAAATGCAACATAGCACTCGGTCACTAAGGGGTTAAAAGGCTGTTTTTTACCATGTCTGCTCAGGTGCATGATGTCATAAAGGGAATTAAGTGTCATCACAATGCTTGTCATGTATAAAGCAGGACTGCTGCTGCTGCTTGAGTAGTTAAAAAAACGACAGTCATGGCGAAAGCGCGGATAGCAAATCAGATCACAATAACTGTTCATTTATCAAATACTCAGAAAAGGAAGAGGAAGAAGTGAGTGTATTTTATTGAGAGAATCAAGTTTGATTTAAATGGAGCAGAGGAATGTGTTGATTTAAATTTCCATCAGGTTTATTACATTTAATACCATATGCTTATTCCTTCATGTCCTGCTCCTATATGGTACTGTGTCATGTGGAGATCAAGGGCAAAAATATCATTGTATACTGTGTGTAGATGACCATGAAGCTATTCCATATAGTAACTAGAGAAACCTGGCTGTGAATGTAATGCTTAGAAGATAATCCTTAATGTATATTAGGAGGAAACAGAAAAAACGAAGGGTATTTAAAGAAGGAAAACGTCTGAGGGTGAAGATCTGGAAAAATAAGGAGGGCCGAATAACGGTAAGACAAGAAACTTTACCATTCTAGGTTTATGCTATATTTACAGTCATGCTGCAGGAACACATCTATAAAATATACTGCTGTACAATAATAAACATTACAACACAAGTAGGTAACCCCTTGAGGACAAAGGACGTGCCAGGCATATTACAGTTACATAGTAGTTTAGGTTGAAAAAAGGACTATTGTTCAACTCTGTTCTTGATTACTGCTGTTGATTCAAAATAAGGCAAACAAGCATTATCCAGGCCCCCTTTAAAGGCATTCACTGAAGTGTGATCCTATCATTTGATTTGTGACCCCACCTTAAGTTCTGTACTATAACGTTTCCACGGTGATAAGACAGTATTGATTCTGGACCATTATTCCATGGTTCAGTATTCATTTTCCTTGTTCGGAGCATCACAT
Source organism: Pelodytes ibericus (assembly GCA_036172795.1). Lineage (NCBI taxonomy): Eukaryota > Metazoa > Chordata > Amphibia > Anura > Pelodytidae > Pelodytes > Pelodytes ibericus. Next base: position 6,680,499 of record CM069867.1, on the reverse strand, counting down.
TAAGTGTGTCCCACATTGTCGGGGGGAGAGGTTGGGAGGTGTGAGAACTTAGACGATAATACTGCTTGTTTTCACATGAAAAAGCTAGAGGATTTCCCATAACAACTCAAATTCATTATTTGCAGTATTAACTCGCACATTGAGGCTCTTTTTTGCAATACTGAAATATACTTTGAAATCTTTTGTGAACTTTTCATTATACAGCACACTGATACCATCAGCAGTATCCATTGTACCTTTCCACAGTGTGACAATTTAATATGTAATCGCTTTTATCTTAAGCATTTAATGTCTTTAGAAATTGTCATCAGAATGTAAGCAAGGTCAGGTTATAGAGCATGATAATCTTACTTTAATCTGATATCTTAATTCTTTTTGCAGACTTTTGGATAAATGATGAAAACATGAAGAAAAAAATTACGATTTTTTGAAGTGAAATAAAAATATTTTCCATTTATTGACGTGATGAGATGTTATTGGGTTGAAGAAGAGTGAGTGCAAAATAAAAAGAGATTATGGCAATGAAGACTGATAAAATAGGATTATGGGCAAATTCAAAGCTCACCTGGTATATACTTAAAGGGACATTACCACTTACATAAGATGTAACTAGATAACCTGGTCATGTACAACAAACACATATATAAATCATATACCACTGGGGGTTTTTTAATATGATTTAATTAATTGCATATAAAAAGAAAAAGAAAATTAGGTGTTTATCTCCTGGCTCCATTTTGTGAATATTTCCCATCATGCAACATTGTCCAAAATCAGTCTCACTTTACAACTTTGGTTAAAGCCTGCATGATGATGTCATAAGATACTCCCCTGCACTCGTGGCTGTGTACAACCTTTTTTTTTACCTGCCTTCGAACACAAAGAGAGGAGATTAACCTAATCAGACTAATCATAACCCCGCCCCCTTGTGATGAAATCATTTCATTACCCTCCCATTCAATGAAAGGCTATGATCCTAATTCTGCTTTATAGGCTGCATTCTATGTCCCTTTTTGGGGGTGGCACCCAAAAAAAGCTAATGAATTCAGACGAGCCGAGACTATATTACAATGTCTGATGTGTGAGACACTATGGGATGCATATGGTGTGTATGTGCACATGACACTGTATTTTTGACTGTGTGAATTTAAGAACTATACATATAATTGTCATGCCTATCTGGATCGGGGTCCCTGTCTGTCGCGATCATGCCCCAAACAACATCGACAACGATGGATACGATGCACGCTTCAACCAAGATGGTGGATGCGATCTTCACCACCTGTCTCCTCCAAGATGGCAACTCTCAGTCATAGACCCCTATCAAACTCCAGACAATCCCATATGGGCTTAACAATCATTCCAGACACCACAGTGGGAAGACTACATAGTAGCAAGAGTGCATGGCCATAAAGGGGGCGTGGCTTCACAGTCACTCCAACTCCGTGGCAACATGAACACACCCTATATAAACCCTCTCTGCCAAACCATCCTTACTTTCTGATTAATGAAGCTTCCAGTACTCAAGTACACCTTGCTACTGTGCCTCATGCTCTACTCCTTCTTTCAAGCCTCATTTGGCTGTGTTGTTGGTCTGACGGCTAGAGTTGCCACCTTTTCATTAAAAAAAATACCGCCCATAGTTGTAGGTGGAGCCAAAGCGGGGTGCATCCGTTCCCCGTCCCTCTCAGATTCAGTTTGCGGCTCCTCGGTACAGTTACATTATGCATATACTATAAATTATGCATAAAGAAAAAGATATGGCAAGAGCTCACGTGACGTGAGTCACTTTATGATGCACACAGCGCATGCGCCACAGGAGCTGCCGCTACGCCACTGCACAATTTAACATTTACATATTGGAGGCGAGTAGAAACTGTATTATGTTCGATGGGGAGACTCTTTTGCCTGTAGAGTGTATAGGAATCGTAACAATAATAATTATAAGGTACTTTACATCTGCCTATCTGCTATTTACATACTGTAATTCAAGAGAGAGATGCATATATATATGTGTGCATCTGTATGTTCTCTCCTGCAACCTGTTTGATATGGTATACATGACCTCCATCTATTACTTTGTAGAATACTACTGATATATACATCTCCGATATTGAATTGCGACTTATACATGGAGATATATCCTATAAATGCTTGTATACAATGCTATCCTGCGTTTTCTGTTGTTGTACACTGTCAACACATTCTTTCTGATGAGAGATGACGATATATATACTCTGCCAAAATCTCTGTCTGTATGGAGGCAAATTTAAAGTGAATCACAGGACCCTATAGGATCGTTTTTATGTGTATATAATGTTTTTGAATATAATGTCTTTAAAAGACACACTGGTCTTTCTTTAAGGTGTATATTACACGACAGCACCGTTGCCTTGAATGTATTCGCGGTTCCTCCCCACGCTATGCGGGGTTGGAACGTTTCGTCATGGCAACGATGCCTGTCTTTCCCCCAATCCATCTCTATGGTCTCTAGTTTCTGTTTCTTCCACGGAACGTAAAAGCCTCCTTAGAAATCCCGTCTGTTGCGTTGCAACCATGACAACGGTCGTGTCTGTCTCATGAGAACCCTCTCTATGACTAGCACCTTCAGCACAATATACACTCTATGGTAATAAGCGAGAACACACTGATTATGCATTGCTTTTTTCGCGGGCAGATGATGTTTCTGTTTGATTATAAAAGCTGATCCCTTTCCCACTGGTGTCATTGCACTACATTGAAGAATTCCAAACGCGTGGGGTGTAGCTGGGTTTTTTTTAGTGCCACACTTCAATAACCTGGCCAGGTGAACATACCCAGTGGGTATTTGTGGGATCTTTTCTGTGTGTTTTCTTATTGCAGTATATCTGTGGCTTTGTATGCCTTTTTATGTATACCATTGATACAGTTTTTAAATATATGTTCCTTATATGTACATGTTCCATGTGACCACCCAGCTATACTTATCTAGTGGCCTTGGATTTCTGATGTTTCAGTTATATATTTATATATGTATATTTATTTCTTTTTGTCTCCTTGTAATAAATTTATATATTTTTTATACTTATTTGCTTCTGGAGTTTATGTTTTTGTCCTGTATTTGTATATTTAGCACTGTCTCATTTTTCAATCATGAATATATATGCGCGTACACAAATACGCACAAACAAGCTCCGCGCAGATCAATAAAGTTTGTTGGATTTTTTTTTTTTAAACAAACTTTACTGATCCGCGCGGCTGGAGGGGAGCGCACAACGCTTCCCTCACAGTCACGGACCTGCACCGGGAGACAGCAGCAAAGAGGTAAGTACTGGTTGGGGAAGGGAGGAAGAAGGTGGCATAACGAGCATACTGAGGGGCAAAATCTTGGAATATGAATTGGCAATATCCTGGCATATTAAATAGCAATATCCTGGCATATTAAATGGCATATTGGGGGGCAAAATCATGGCATATTAAATGGCATATTGCAGGGGCAAAATCCTGGCATATTAAATGGCATATTGGGGGACAAAATCCTGGCATATTAAATGGCATATTGGGGGGGGCAAAATCCTGGCATATTAAATAGCATATTGGGGGGCAAAATCCTGGCATATTAAATGGAATATTGGGGGGCAAAATCATGGCATATTGGGGGGCAAAATCCTGGCATATTGAGGGGCAAAATCCTGGCATATTGGGGGGCAAAATCCTGGCATATTAAATGGCATATTGGGGGGGGCGGGGGCAACATCCTGGCATATTAAATGGCATATTGGGGGGCAAAATCCTGGCATATTGAGAGCAAAATCCTGGCATATTGAGGGGCATATTGGGGGGCAAACTCCTGGCATATGGAGGGGCAAAATCCTGGCATATTAATTGGCATATTGGGGGGCAAAATCCTGGAATATTGAAAGCAAAATCCTGGCATATTAAATGGTATATTGGGGGCAAACTCCTGGCATATTGAGGGGCAAAATTCTGGCATATTAAATGGCATATTGGGGGGCAAAATCCTGGCATATTGAATGGCTAAATCATGGCATGTTGAATGGCTAAATCATGGCATACTGAGTGGCTAAATAATCCTGGCATATTGAATGGCTAAATCCTGGCACATCGAGGGGTTAAATACTGGCATATTTTAATTGGCAAAGTGATGCTGTGGCATGGTCTGTGGGGCAAAATAACATGTACCATGTAGAAAGTGAACCTGGCTAGTTCTGTGGGGAAAAGTGACACTGTGGCATGCCAAATCGTGTAGGTGCAATATGAGTGCAAGTGCTGTGGGTGCAATATAGGTGCATGGCAAGTTCTGTGGGTACTGTATGGTGCTGTGTTAAGTCCTTTAGGTGCAATGTGGCTGCAGAGGAAGGGAATAAAAAATAGGAATGGAATTTTTCAATAACATTTTTATTAAATAGAATATTAAATAATTCAAATAAGTATAAATGCAACTAGTTATAGAGAGATGTCTGTGTTTATAGATATGTATTGTTTTCGAATTGTACAGTTGTCACCTTGTGGGCTCCTGTGTGTGGCATAATTAAGGGGCGCCTGTGTGTGTGGCATAATTAATTGGGCTCCAAGGTGAGGAATAATTTATGGGGTTTGGTGTGGCATAATTTATGGGGCTCTTGTGTGTCATAGTTATGGGGCTCCTGTAAGTGGCATAGTTATGGGGCTCCTGTAAGTGGCATAGTTATGGACTCCTGTGTGTGACATAGTTAATGGGCTCCTGTATGTGGCATATTTAATGGGCCATCTGACTGGCATTACTAAGGAATCTGTTTGGCATGGTATTGGAGGAAATCCAGGGGGGTGACACCATGAGTTACCGCGCCGGGTGACACCAACCCTAGTGACGCATCTGTCCAAAACTGGTGGGTCCTAACTAAATACTTTAATGACACTAAATCTCTTCAAATATTAATAACCCCCCAGTAAGCCTCAAACCAGAACAATGCACTATCCCAGATTAAGTGCTCTGAGTGGAAAAGGTTTCAGCCAATCAAGTGCTGGGTGTAATCTGGATGCTGGGGCAAGCCCTGTGAGGGCATTCTAGGTGCTGGGGCAACTCCTGTGAGTAAAATGGGTGCTGTGGCAAGCCCAATGTGAGCAAACGTGGTTCTCCGACAAGAGCTGTGAGTACAATCAGAAGCTGTGGGTGCAATTGCAACAGATGTGGGGGCAATAACGAAAGGAGGAAAGGAGAAAGGGTGTGAAGGGGGCAGAGGAAGGAAATAAAACAAGGAATGCATAGAACTGTGGTCTCAGAAATGATTACAGGGCCCAGGTTCCTGCAAAAGCTGGCTGACATTATAAGTCAACTCTACAAATCCCTCTGAAGCACGAGTGCAGCTTCCTTAATTGGTCTCATTTAGCGCTTGAAAGGGTGTTCCTTCTGCCTATCAAGACATGAATTCACTGCAGGCACCAAGCAGCCACAGGACGCAATGGACTGATCTCTGCTGTGTCAATCTACCTTCAGCAGACGGGAGCGGATTCCAAATGAGATTGTCTTATGAAATAATGAATTACTGTGAATTACAGCACTGGGCATTATAGCATGTCAGGTGAAAATCAACTCCCATTTAATACATTTTCTCAAATTGCTCTTAACTGTGTTTTAAAATCACAGATTAATGCAAATTAAAGCCAAATTTGTTTTTAAAATAATTCCTAAGCTCTGCTTAGCTTCTGACGTCAGTATGACGGTAGGCTAAGACTGCTGCTGTCGGGCCAACTCTTGACTCGTCCCAGGCCAAAAACAGATGAGAGATCCGGAGGAAAAAAGTTAGCCCCCAGCACCTGGGATTCCCAATGGGTCTTCCACACCAGTGCTGACCAGGCCTGGCTCTGCTTAGCATCCGAGGTTGGCCAGGATTCAGCACTCTTAGACCAATGTGACTGTAGGCGAAGATTGCTGCTGCCAGGCCCACTCTTAACTCGTCCCAGGCCCAAAGCAGATGAGGGAGTCCGGACAAAAAAGTCAGCGCCCATCACTTGTGGTTCCCACTCATTCTCACGCACCGGTTCTGACCAGGCCTGGCTCTGCTTAGCATTCGAGGTTGGTCAGGATACGGCACTCTCAGATCAGTAAGACTGTGGGTTCCCAGTCAGTCTCCCGCACCGGTACTGACCAGGCCTGGATCTGCTTAGCTTCCATGTCAGCAGGGCCGATCCTAGGGTCACGGGCGCCTGGGTGCAGGTTTTCCTTTAGCGCCCGAGGGTGGGCGTGGCTATATTATAAACTCCTCCCCTTTAGACATTTCTGTTCCAGACATGCCCATTCCATCATCACTGTGCACGGAAAGAGCAGAAAGCGCTGACAGAGGTCTAAGGGGAAACATGGCGCCGATCTGCAGAGCTGGCTCTGAGAGGCAGCAAAGTAGCACATGGGCAGCCCATTTGCAGAGGTGTTATTAGGGTGCACTTTGCCATTAACATAAGCAACAGCCAGTTTGCCTATTAAAAACGTTACAGTTTGCCCAATAAAATACGCCAGTTTGTCCATTAAAATACACCAGTTTCCCCAGTAATATGCCTGCTATTTTGCCCATTAATATGCCACAGCCAGTTTGTCCATTAATATACAACAGCCAATTTGCCCACTGATATGTCACAGACAGTTTTCCCATTTATATACCTTTGCTAGTTTGCCAATTAATAGGCTACAGCCAATATGCCACAGTTAGTTTACCCAATAAAAGCACAATCTCCTCTCCTGCCTTCCCCAGTACTCACCTTGCTGCTGCTCTCGCGTCCCCGGCCGTCTCCTCCGCACAGTCTTCCCTCTACGCACGCTGAGTGCAGGAGGCGGGAAATAGACGCCAGCTGGTTGGGGGCTGGTGCCCTCCATGTGATACGTTGATGAGCGCAGTGAGGGCCCCGGGCAAGAACACACTTACACACAGTCATACATAAATACACACAGTCATACATAAATACACACAGTCATACATAAATACACACAGTCACACATAAATGCACACAGTCATACATAAATACACACAGTCACACATAAATACACACAGTCATACATAAATACACAGTCACACATAAATACACACAGTCATACATAAATACACACAGTCACACATAAATACACGCAGTCATACATAAATACACAGTCACACATAAATACACACAGTCACACATAAATACACACAAACACAGTTATACACTTAGTCACCCTCACAGACATACATTTACACAGACACCCTTATACATACTGTCACACATACATAAATACACACAGTCATACATAAATACACAGTCACACAAACACAGTCACACACTTAGTCACACTCACAGACATACATTTACACAGACACCCTTATACACACTGTCACACATACATAAATACACACAGTCATACATAAATACACACAGTCACACACTTAGTCACCCTCACAGACATACATTTACACAGACACCCTTATACACACTGTCACACATACATAAATACACACACAGCCACCTTTACACATTTAGACACAGGATACACTTACACAGACACTCATGTACACACACTTACACAGACAGTAACACACACATAGTTATACACATTGACACACACATACACACTTATACACATTCACAGACATTTCCACAGACACTTCCACACTTTATTTATTTTTTTATTACAGGGGTTCCAAACCAATCTCCTGCACTGGAACTGACCAGCCCTGGCTCTGCTTAGTTTCTGAGGTTGGACGGGATTTGGCGCTCTCAGACCAGTATGGCTGTATGCAACGACTGCTACGGCCGGGCCCACTCTTAACTCGTCCCAGGCCCAAAACAGATGAGGGAGTCTGGAAAAAAAAGTGAGCCTCCAGCACCTATGGTTCCCAATCATTCTCCCACACCATTTCTGACCAGGCCTGGCTCTGCTTAGCATTCGTGGTAGTGTGAGAGTCACAGTGTCAAAAGTGGAGGGGGAGTGTGGAGGGTCACATTGAGTAGTGGAGTGTCACATTGGAAAAACTGGGGGGTAGTGTGGAGGGTCACAATGGGTAGTGTGGGGGTCACATTGAGAAGAGGAGGGTCAAATTGGCAAAAGTGGGGGGTAGTGTGGAGGGTCACAATGGGTAGTGTGGGGTCACATTGGGTAGAGGAGGCTCACACTGGCATAAGTGGGGGGTAGTGTGGAGGGTCAGTGGGGGGTAGTGTGGGAGTCACATTGGGTAGAGGAGGGTCACATTGGCAAAAGTAGAGGGTAGTGTGGAGGGTCACAATGGGTAGTGTGGGGTCACATTGGGTAGAGGAGGCTCACACTGGCATAAGTGGGGGGTAGTGTGGAGGGTCAGTGGGGGGTAGTGTGGGAGTCACATTGAGTAGAGGAGGGTCACATTGGCAAAAGTGGGGTGCTAATGTGGAGGGTGACATTGAGAAGAGGAGGGTCACACTGGCAAAAGTGGGGGGCTAATGTGGAGGGTGACATTGAGTAGAGGAGGGTCACATTGGGTAGAGGAGGGTCAGTGGGGGGTAGTGTAAGGGTCACATTGGGTAGTGTGAGGGTCACATTGGGTAGTGTGAGGGTCACATTGGGTAGTGTGAGGGTCACATTGGATAGAGGAGGGTCAGTGGGGGTAGTGTAAGGGTCACATTGGGTAGTGTGAGGGTCACATTGGGTAGAGGAGGGTCAGTGGGGGGTAGTGTGAGGGTCACATTGGGTAGTGTAAGGGTCACATTGGGTAGTGTAAGGGTCACATTAGGTAGAGGAGGGTCACATTGGGTAGTGTGAGGGTCACATTGGGTAGAGGAGGGTCACATTGGGTAGAGGAGGGTCAGTGGGGGGGTAGTGTAAGGGTCACATTGGGTAGAGGAGGGTCACATTGGGTAGTGTGAGGGTCACATTGGGTAGAGGAGGGTCACATTGGGTAGTGTGAGGGTCACATTGGGTAGAGGAGGGTCAGTGGGGGGTAGTGTAAGGGTCACATTGGGTAGTGTGAGGGTCACATTGTGTAGAGGAGGGTCAGTGGGGGGGTAGTGTAAGGGTCACATTGGGTAGAGGAGGGTCACATTGGGTAGTGTGAGGGTCACATTGGGTAGAGGAGGGTCAGTGGGGGGTAGTGTAAGGGTCACATTGGGTAGTGTGAGGGTCACATTGGGTAGAGGAGGGTCAGTGGGGGGTAGTGTAAGGGTCACATTGGGTAGTGTAAGGGTCACATTGGGTAGAGGAGGGTCAGTGGGGGGTAGTGTAAGGGTCACATTGGGTAGAGGAGGGTCAGTGGGGGGTAGTGTAAGGGTCACATTGGGTAGAGGAGGGTCAGTGGGGGTAGTGTAAGGGTCACATTGGGTAGAGGAGGGTCAGTGGGGGTAGTGTAAGGGTCACATTGGGTAGAGGAGGGTCAGTGGGGGTAGTGTAAGGGTCACATTGGGTAGAGGAGGGTCAGTGGGGGGTAGTGTAAGGGTCACATTGGGTAGAGGAGGGTCACATTGGGTAGTGTAAGGGTCACATTGGGTAGAGGAGGGTCAGTGGGGGTAGTGTAAGGGTCACATTGGGTAGAGGAGGGTCAGTGGGGGTAGTGTAAGGGTCACATTGGGTAGAGGAGGGTCAGTGGGGGGTAGTGTAAGGGTCACATTGGGTAGAGGAGGGTCAGTGGGGGGTAGTGTAAGGGTCACATTGGGTAGAGGAGGGTCACATTGGGTAGTGTGAGGGTCACATTGGGTAGAGGAGGGTCAGTGGGGGGTAGTGTGGTGGGTTAGCCTGCAGCTACAGTCACATCAATGGACTGGCTCCAGTCTGCCACCCCGCAGGATCGCCTACATTTCTGACGACAGAGCCACTTTATTCAAATATATATATATCTTAAAATAAAGTCATTTTGAAGGCCCTACTTGTTGCAATCATTCTGACGCTTTCCCTTGCTCGTGTAAAGAATATCTAATTTCCAAGAAAGTGCGTATATGCTGACAGACGCGAGCACAAAGGCCTACTGCGAATCCCAGCGGTAACCACGACGCTTTAACTAAACCTCCCTGAAGGTCTGGGTCCAGGAGGATGTGACCTGTCCCTGCGCATGTTTTATCCACAGAGATAAGATAAGGATCATTCTGTATACGTCTATTGGAGTGAGGCCTACAGCCAATAACATCTTTCACTTTGAAAACGTTTGCTGCGTATTTGAACTTTAAAGTTATAATAACTATTTTAATAACCCAGTGAGTTTATTCAACACATTTTAGAGCAGTTCAAATGGATCCATGATGGGGTTTTTTAATTTTTTATAATCTCTTTTTAGTAAGTTATTAATGGTTCAGAACAGTATATAGAAAGCAAAGGAATAACAATTTGTATCTTTTTGTGCCAAAGGAGGGTGGGAGAGATTGAGAAGGGGGAGGATGGAAAGGTATGTAGGGGATTATGGTAAAGAAGGGGTGAGTACCAATGTTTCCAGGGACACATGTGTTCCACATGCTGCAGAAAGATCATGCAAAGTGCAGTCCGGCAGTATGTAGGATGGATATACGCACAGACACAATCCAATTAATTAATAATGGTAGGTCCTATGAGATCTCCACCTTGATTGTATTGTGTCTGTGCCTGTATCCATCTGGACTATCATAGTTGACAATATTGGCTATGTTTCCAGGGAGACATATTTGTTCCACATGCTGCAGAAAGATCATGCAAAGTGCAGCCCGGCAGGATGTAGGATGGATATACGCACAGGCTCAATCCAATTAATAATCATGGCAGGTCCTATGAGATCTCTCCCCTGATTGGATTGTGTATGTGCCTGTATCCATCTGCACTATCATAGTTGCCAACATTTGTAATGCTCCTTTGTGTCCATTACATGATCCTATCCCTTAAAACCCTGGCAACATCATGACAGTCTACTTAATGAAATTCCTACTTATTTGGCGTTCACAGGGAATTCAGTATGGAGGATGGATATACGCACAGACACAATCCAATTAATTAATCAGGGTGGAGATCTCACAGGACCTACCATGATTAATTAATTGGATTGTGTCTGTGCGTACATAGTTGCCAACATCGGCCATGTTTCCAGGGACACATATTTGTTCCACATGCTGCAGAAAGAGCATGCAAAGTGCAGCCCGGCAGTATGTAGGATGGATATACACACAGACACAACCCAATGAATTAATCATGGTAGGTCCTATGAGATCTCCACCCTGATTAATTGGATTGTGTCTGTGCGTATATCCATTCTACATACTGCCGGCCTGCACTTTGCATGCTCTTTCTGCAGCATGTGGAACAAATATGTGTCCCTGGAAACATGGCCGATGTTGGCAACTATGGGAATTATTTAGGGTTATTAAAGGGACTGTATCAACTAACCATTGTTTTTACTGTGAATGTAGAGGATGGGGTGAGGATTACATAGTTGCCAACATCGGCCATGTTTCCAGGGACACATATATGTTCCACATGCTGCAGAAAGAGCATGCAAAGTGCAGCCCGGCAGTATGTAGGATGGATATACACACAGACACAACCCAATGAATTAATCATGGTAGGTCCTATGAGATCTCCACCCTGATTAATTGGATTGTGTCTGTGCGTATATCCATTCTACATACTGCCGGCCTGCACTTTGCATGCTCTTTCTGCAGCATGTGGAACAAATATGTGTCCCTGGAAACATGGCCGATGTTGGCAACTATGGGAATTATATAGGGTTATTAAAGGGACTGTATCAACTAACCATTGTTTTTACTGTGAATGTAGAGGATGGGGTGAGGATTACATAGTTGCCAACATCGGCCATGTTTCCAGGGACACATATATGTTCCACATGCTGCAGAAAGAGCATGCAAAGTGCAGCCCGGCAGTATGTAGGATGGATATACGCACAGACACAATCCAATTAATCAGGGTGGAGATCTCATAGGACCTACCGTGATTAATTAATTGGATTGTGTCTGCGCGTATATCCATCCTACATACTGCCGGGCTGCACTTTGCATGATCTTTCTGCAGCATGTGGAACAGATATATGTCCCTGGAAACATGGCCGATGTTGGCATGATGTGAAAGAAGTAGTGAAGATATAATACCAGATAAATCTGAGCTCAATGGGGATCAGGTCTCTGCTCCCTCATGGGACCCAGGAGATGTAGCTGTGTAGACTACATTGAGGTTATGGCCGGCTCAGCATCATGTGAATTCTAGTCCAGCAGTGGTCCACTGTTGCACTCCCGCTGTGTCTGACTCTTTGGCTACCTTCTTTTTTGATGTACTGGGATGTCATGGGGCGGAGCCTAAAAGGTTGGGGTTATACAAGGCCATGTAAGCATAGAGCGCAGGGGTCCACGGTACAGATAACGGGTGTCTGGGGGTCACTTACTGGCGGTTAGACTGTGGATGTGGATACACAGAGTGTACTGAACATAGACACTATTAATGTATTATGTAAAAAAAGAGACTGCCTAGTAAAGTCGAGACTGTCGGCAACTATGTCATATGTCTCACGACGCTGAGCATCAGAGAAAAATGCAGCCCAAACAGCTGGAGTGCCAAAATATTGGCCTGTGGGAGAGGGACCCATGAGACAGTCTCTGCATCAAAGCTTAGGGAGCAAGGGAAGTTGTTGAAGTATATGACATATTTAGCATTATTCTAGTTAGAAGACATAGGCCATCTCATGGGTATTATTCTTTACCATCTGTGTTTGAGCACCACCCAGTGAGGAAACACATGTACTGCAGCTAGCAGTAACTAAACTTGTTTATAAGTTTGGTGATACCTGATGAAGACTTTGTTCTGTAAGTATTACTCCAAAAAGAATGCAGGGAAGGGTTGGTGCAGCACAGTAAGATACAAAAATATATAGATATATCTAGCTCAGCTCACACAGTCACATGCACATTGATTCACATACTGATTCACATATTGATTCACTTATTCACACAGTCACATAAAATACATTTTATTTTGCATGCATTATTGGCAGGCTTTGAAAACCATATGTGTATTTAAGTATATACTGTGTGTGTGACTGTGTGTGTATTGTAATATAAGTATATTAAATCTGACATCTATACGGTTCCCAAATCTTCCCAATAATTACTATAACCCATATCTATACATAAAGTTTTCTCTTGTGCTCATTTAATATTGTGCTTAATATATATATTACATACACTGTATATTACACACAGGGGGATATAAGCCCCTGTCTGCTACTTAGCCTCGTAATCCCTATGAAATCCGTTTCACGCATGACTCATCCATTTTGGCTTTGTTTTTGTTAAATAGATCATGGTTTAATAGGTCATGGTGTAATAGGTCATGGTGTAATAGGTCATGGTGTAATAGATCATGGTGTAATAGGTCATGGTGTAATAGATCATGGTGTAATAGGTCATGGTGTAATAGGTCATGGTGTAATAGATCATGGTGTAATAGGTCATGGTGTAATAGGTCATGGTGTAATAGATCATGGTGTAGTAGATCATGGTGTAATAGGTCATGGTGTAATAGGTCATGGTGTAATAGGTCACGGTGTAATAGATCACGGTGTAATAGGTCACGGTGTAATAGATCACGGTGTAATAGGTCATGGTGTAATAGGTCATGGTGTAATAGGTCATGGTGTAATAGGTCATGGTGTAATAGATCATGGTGTAATAGGTCATGGTGTAATAGATCATGGTGTAATAGATCATGGTGTAATAGGTCATGGTGTAATAGGTCATGGTGTAATAGATCATGGTGTAATAGGTCATGGTGTAATAGGTCATGGTGTAATAGATCATGGTGTAATAGGTCATGGTGTAATAGATCATGGTGTAATAGGTCATGGTGTAATAGGTCATGGTGTAATAGATCATGGTGTAATAGGTTATGGTGTAATAGATCATGGTGTAATAGATCATGGTGTAATAGGTCACGGTGTAATAGATCACGGTGTAATAGGTCACGGTGTAATAGATCACGGTGTAATAGGTCATGGTGTAATAGATCATGGTGTAATAGATCATGGTGTTTATAGATCATGGTGTAATAGGTCATGGTGTAATAGGTCATGGTGTAATAGATCATGGTGTAATAGGTCACGGTGTAATAGGTCACGGTGTAATAGATCACGGTGTAATAGGTCACGGTGTAATAGGTCACGGTGTAATAGATCACGGTGTAATAGGTCATGGTGTAATAGATCATGGTGTAATAGGTCATGGTGTAATAGGTCATGGTGTAATAGATCACGGTGTAATAGATCACGGTGTAATAGGTCATGTGTTGTTGTTCATCTGACCTGCAGACGGTTGATATTATTTGCTGATATGTAAATCCATATAATTCAAAGAGAATGTTACTTTCTAATTCCCATGACTGTATAATGCCCCATTGTACATTCATCTGTACAACATCGCCACCTAGTGCTCACATAAGGGAATCACATGTATTTGCGCATAGCTGCTGTGCAAGAAGAAAAAGAAAGAACGCCACAGTTACACAAACAGCCACTACCGCACAACTACAGACACAGTTACACAAACAGCTACTACCGCACAACTACAGACACAGTTACACAAACAGCTACTACCGCACAACTACAGACACAGTTACACAAACAGCTACTACCGCACAACTACAGACAGTTACACAAACAGCTACTACCGCACAACTACAGACACAGTTACACAAACAGCTACTACCGCACAACTACAGACACAGTTACACAAACAGCTACTACCGCACAACTACAGACACAGTTACACAAACAGCTGCTACCGCACAACTACAGACACAGTTACACAAACAGCTACTACCGCACAACTACAGACACAGTTACACAAACAGCTACTACCGCACAACTACAGACACAGTTACACAAACAGCTACTAACGCACAACTACAGACACAGTTACACAAACAGCTACTACCGCACAACTACAGACACAGTTACACAAACAGCTACTACCGCACAACTACAGACACAGTTACACAAACAGCTACTAACGCACAACTACAGACACAGTTACACAAACAGCTACTACCGCACAACTACAGACACAGTTACACAAACAGCTACTACCGCACAACTACAGACACAGTTACACAAACAGCTGCTACCGCACAACTACAGACACAGTTACACAAACAGCTACTACCGCACAACTACAGACACAGTTACACAAACAGCTACTACCGCACAACTACAGACAGTTACACAAACAGCTACTACCGCACAACTACAGACACAGTTACACAAACAGCTACTACCGCACAACTACAGACACAGTTACACAAACAGCTACTACCGCACAACTACAGACACAGTTACACAAACAGCTACTACCGCACAACTACAGACACAGTTACACAAACAGCTACTACCGCACAACTACAGACACAGTTACTCAAACAGCTACTACCGCACAACTACAGACACAGTTACACAAACAGCTACTACCGCACAACTACAGACACAGTTACACAAACAGCTACTACCGCACAACTACAGACACAGTTACACAAACAGCTACTACTGCACAACTACAGACACAGTTACACAAACAGCTGCTACCGCACAACTACAGACACAGTTACACAAACAGCTACTACCGCACAACTACAGACACAGTTACACAAACAGCTACTACCGCACAACTACAGACACAGTTACACAAACAGCTACTACCGCACAACTACAGACACAGTTACACAAACAGCTACTACCGCACAACTACAGACACAGTTACACAAACAGCTACTACCGCACAACTACAGACACAGTTACACAAACAGCTACTACCGCACAACTACAGACACAGTTACACAAATACCTACTACCGCACAACTACAGACACAGTTACTCAAACAGCTACTACCGCACAACTACAGACACAGTTACACAAACAGCTACTACCGCACAACTACAGACACAGTTACACAAACAGCTACTACCGCACAACTACACAGTTACACAAACAGCTACTACCGCACAACTACAGACACAGTTACACAAACAGCTACTACCGCACAACTACAGACACAGTTACACAAACAGCTACTACCGCACAACTACAGACACAGTTACACAAATACCTACTACCGCACAACTACAGACACAGTTACACAAAAAGCTATACCGCACAACTACAGACACAGTTACACAAACAGCTGCTACCGCACAACTACAGACACAGTTACACAAACAGCTACTACCGCACAACTACAGACACAGTTACACAAACAGCTACTACCGCACAACTACAGACACAGTTACACAAACAGCTACTACCGCACAACTACACAGTTACACAAACAGCTGCTACCGCACAACTACAGACACAGTTACACAAACAGTTACTACCGCACAACTACAGACACAGTTACTCAAACAGCTACTACCGCACAACTACAGACACAGTTACACAAACAGCTGCTACCGCACAACTACAGACACAGTTACACAAACAGCTACTACCGCACAACTACAGACACAGTTACACAAACAGCTACTACCGCACAACTACAGACACAGTTACACAAACAGCTACTACCGCACAACTACAGACACAGTTACACAAACAGCTACTACCGCACAACTACAGACACAGTTACACAAACAGCTACTACCGCACAACTACAGACACAGTTACACAAACAGCTACTACCGCACAACTACAGACACAGTTACTCAAACAGCTACTACCGCACAACTACAGACACAGTTACACAAACAGCTACTACCGCACAACTACAGACAGTTACACAAACAGCTACTACCGCACAACTACGGACACAGTTACTCAAACAGCTACTACCGCACAACTACAGACACAGTTACACAAACAGCTACTACCGCACAACTACAGACACAGTTACACAAATAACTGCTTCCGCACAACTACAGACACAGTTACTCAAACAGCTACTACCGCACAACTACAGACACAGTTACACAAACAGCTACTACCGCACAACTACACAGTTACACAAACAGCTACTACCGCACAACTACAGACACAGTTACACAAACAGCTACTACCGCACAACTACAGACACAGTTACACAAACAGCTACTACCGCACAACTACAGACACAGTTACTCAAACAGCTACTACCGCACAACTACAGACACAGTTACTCAAACAGCTACTACCGCACAACTACAGAAACAGTTACACAAACAGCTACTACCGCACAACTACAGACACAGTTACACAAACAGCTACTACCGCACAACTATAGACACAGTTACACAAATACCTACTACCGCACAACTACAGACACAGTTACACAAACAGCTACTACCGCACAACTATAGACACAGTTACACAAACAGCTACTACCGCACAACTACAGACAGTTACACAAACAGCTGCTACCGCACAACTACAGACACAGTTACACAAACAGCTACTACCGCACAACTACAGACACAGTTACTCAAACAGCTACTACCGCACAACTACAGACACAGTTACACAAACAGCTGCTACCGCACAACTACAGACACAGTTACACAAACAGCTACTACCGCACAACTACAGACACAGTTACACAAACAGCTACTACCGCACAACTACAGACACAGTTACACAAACAGCTACTACCGCACAACTACAGACACAGTTACACAAACAGCTACTACCGCACAACTACAGACACAGTTACACAAACAGCTACTACCGCACAACTACAGACACAGTTACACAAACAGCTACTACCGCACAACTACAGACACAGTTACACAAACAGCTACTACCGCACAACTACAGACACAGTTACACAAACAGCTACTACCGCACAACTACAGACACAGTTACACAAATACCTACTACCGCACAACTACAGACACAGTTACTCAAACAGCTACTACCGCACAACTACAGACACAGTTACACAAACAGCTACTACCGCACAACTACAGACACAGTTACACAAACAGCTACTACCGCACAACTACAGACACAGTTACACAAACAGCTACTACCGCACAACTACAGACACAGTTACACAAACAGCTACTACCGCACAACTACAGACACAGTTACACAAATACCTACTACCGCACAACTACAGACACAGTTACACAAAAAGCTATACCGCACAACTACAGACACAGTTACACAAACAGCTGCTACCGCACAACTACAGACACAGTTACACAAACAGCTACTACCGCACAACTACAGACACAGTTACACAAACAGCTACTACCGCACAACTACAGACACAGTTACACAAACAGCTACTACCGCACAACTACAGACACAGTTACACAAACAGCTGCTACCGCACAACTACAGACACAGTTACACAAACAGCTACTACCGCACAACTACAGACACAGTTACTCAAACAGCTACTACCGCACAACTACAGACACAGTTACACAAACAGCTGCTACCGCACAACTACAGACACAGTTACACAAACAGCTACTACCGCACAACTACAGACACAGTTACACAAACAGCTACTACCGCACAACTACAGACACAGTTACACAAACAGCTACTACCGCACAACTACAGACACAGTTACACAAACAGCTACTACCGCACAACTACAGACACAGTTACTCAAACAGCTACTACCGCACAACTACAGACACAGTTACACAAACAGCTACTACCGCACAACTACAGACAGTTACACAAACAGCTACTACCGCACAACTAGACACAGTTACTCAAACAGCTACTACCGCACAACTACAGACACAGTTACACAAACAGCTACTACCGCACAACTACAGACAGTTACACAAACAGCTACTACCGCACAACTACAGACACAGTTACTCAAACAGCTACTACCGCACAACTACAGACACAGTTACACAAACAGCTACTACCGCACAACTACAGACACAGTTACACAAATAACTGCTTCCGCACAACTACAGACACAGTTACACAAATAACTGCTTCCGCACAACTACAGACACAGTTACTCAAACAGCTACTACCGCACAACTACAGACACAGTTACACAAACAGCTACTACCGCACAACTACAGACACAGTTACACAAACAGCTACTACCGCACAACTACAGACACAGTTACACAAACAGCTACTACCGCACAACTACAGACACAGTTACTCAAACAGCTACTACCGCACAACTACAGACACAGTTACTCAAACAGCTACTACCGCACAACTACAGAAACAGTTACACAAACAGCTACTACCGCACAACTACAGACACAGTTACACAAACAGCTACTACCGCACAACTACAGACACAGTTACACAAACAGCTACTACCGCACAACTACAGACACAGTTACACAAACAGCTACTACCGCACAACTACAGACACAGTTACACAAACAGCTACTACCGCACAACTACAGACACAGTTACACAAACAGCTACTACCGCACAACTACAGACACAGTTACTCAAACAGCTACTACCGTACAACTACAGACACAGTTACACAAGTAACTACTACCGCACCGGGCCAGGGACTAATGAAAGTATTACTTTACTGAGAGGGTAGTGGATGTATGGAATAGTCTTCCAGTAGAAGTGGTAGAGGTTAATACAGTGAAGGAGTTTAAGCATGCATGGGATAGGTATAAGGCTATCCTAGATATAAGATAAGGCATGGGACTAATGAAAGTATTACTTTACTGAGAGGGTAGTGGATGCATGGAATAGTCTTCCAGTAGAAGTGGTAGAGGTTAATACAGTGAAGGAGTTTAAGCATGCATGGGATAGGTATAAGGCTATTCTAGATATAAGATAAGGCCAGGGACTAATGAAAGTATTACTTTACTGAGAGGGTAGTGGATGCATGGAATAGTCTTCCAGTAGAAGTGGTAGAGGTTAATACAGTGAAGGAGTTTAAGCATGCGTGGGATAGGCACAAGGCTATCCTAGATATAAGATAAGGCCAGGGACTAATGAAAGTATTACATTACTGAGAGGGTAGTGGATGCATGGAATAGTCTTCCAGTAGAAGTGGTAGAGGTTAATACAGTGAAGGAGTTTAAGAATGCGTGGGATAGGCACAAGGCTATCCTAGATATAAGATAAGGCCAGGGACTAATGAAAGTATTACATTACTGAGAAGGTAGTGGATGTATGGAATAGTCTTCCAGTAGAAGTGGTAGAGGTTAATACAGTGAAGGAATTTAAGCATGCGTGGGATAGGTATAAGGCTATCCTAGATATAAGATAAGGCCATGGACTAATGAAAGTATTACATTACTGAGAGGGTAGTGGATGCATGGAATAGCCTTCCAGTAGAAGTGGTTGAGGTTAATACAGTGAAGGTGTTTAAGCATGCATGGGATAGGTATAAGGCTATCCTAGATATAAGGTAAGTACAGGGACTAATGAAAGTATTACTTTACTGAGAGGGTAGTGGATGCATGGAATAGCCTTCCAGCGGTAGTGGTAAAGGTTAATACAGTGAAGGAGTTTAAGCATGCATGGGATAGGTATAAGGCTATCCTAGATATAAGATAAGGCCAGGGACTAATGAAAGTATTACATTACTGAGAGGGTAGTGGATGCATGGAATAGTCTTCCACTAGAAGTGGTAGAGGTTAATACAGTGAAGGAGTTTAAGAATGCGTGGGATAGGCACAAGGCTATCCTAGATATAAGATAAGGCCAGGGACTAATGAAAGTATTACATTACTGAGAAGGTAGTGGATGTATGGAATAGTCTTCCAGTAGAAGTGGTAGAGGTTAATACAGTGAAGGAATTTAAGCATGCGTGGGATAGGTATAAGGCTATCCTAGATATAAGATAAGGCCATGGACTAATGAAAGTATTACATTACTGAGAGGGTAGTGGATGCATGGAATAGCCTTCCAGTAGAAGTGGTTGAGGTTAATACAGTGAAGGAGTTTAAGCATGCATGGGATAGGTATAAGGCTATCCTAGATATAAGATAAGGCCAGGGACTAATGAAAGTATTACATTACTGAGAGGGTAGTGGATGCATGGAATAGTCTTCCAGTAGAAGTGGTAGAGGTTAATACAGTGAAGGAGTTTAAGCATGCGTGTTATAGGTATACGGCTATCCTAGATATAAGATAAGGCCAGGGACTAATAAAAGTATTACTTTACTGAGAGGGTAGTGGATGTATGGAATAGTCTTCCAGTAGAAGTGGTAGAGGTTAATACAGTGAAGGAGTTTAAGCATGCATGGGATAGGTATAAGGCTATCCTAGATATAAGATAAGGCCAGGGACTAATGAAAGTATTACATTACTGAGAGGGTAGTGGATGCATGGAATAGCCTTCCAGCGGTAGTGGTAAAGGTTAATACAGTGAAGGAGATTAAGTATGCGTGGGATAGGTATAAGGCTATCCTAGATATAAGATAAGGCCAGGGACTAATGAAAGTATTCAGGTTTATTTATTTTAGGCAGAATTTGGGCAGACTAGATGGCTGACGTATTCTATGTTGTTACCAAATTCCATCAACTACAAACCAAACCCCCACATTCTATCAATCTCGTAATTGTTTGTTTATTTTTTATTTAAATGTATATATTTTTTTATTGTACAACGAGAAGATGAGTATCTTGTCATATAACACATCATCGGATATATTCCAGTGGTATAGTGAATAAGCATTTATGTAAATCTACATTCTTGTAAACCATGAACCCAATAAAAACCTTTAAAACCTATAGATTTGATCTCTCCCGGGATTTCACCGCTATAAGGGAAGGTGTGTACACACGCGGTCCTTTGTTCTCCGTAAGTGCAGTTGCAAACATTTGTTCTAGTATGTGGCAGTCTTGTAACCGTCGGAGGGAGATCCAGATTAATCTCTAACTATACTTCGTCCGGCCTGAGGGGGTCTCGTACGTCTGATGAGTGGGGTGCTGTTATTTATAGTCAGGTCTGGGGGTCTGTCCGTATCTGAGGTTTCAGGTTTGGCATTATAAAAGATGTCAGTCACCTGTTTACCTAAGTTAGTTTGTTAGTCCTGTCTTGTTTGTTTGATTCTTGTGGGTGTCTGGGAAAAACATTTGTTGGCTGTCTTTTGTCCGCTGTGCCATCAGCCATGACATTCGGAAGAGATAGGATCATTCGGAAAGAAAAAGTGGAAGAGGGGGTTCTATCCAGTGACGGAGTATGGTTTTTAGGGTAACTGCTGCAAAGATTCTTTGTAGTTTAGCATTTTTAGGCTGTGCGTGTGTGATGCCAAGGGTAGCGTAACTGGGTGAGAGTCCTATAATTGGATGGAGGGGTCTGTTGGCGTATCTCTGAACCTGCTGCCATAACTTTTGGGTGTGTTGGCAGGGCCATAGGCAATGAGTTAGGCCTGCTGCAGGGTGTTTACATTTGAGGCATCGATCGGTGTCTGATCTGCCCATTTTGTATGAGGCATGAAAGATTCTGTAAAACATTTCACCGCATCCGAAGGAAGGGATGGGTTTTAAGGTTTTGGAGGTGGCCCTTCAATATGTTTTGCATACAGGGAGTAGGGTCTAGGGCTAGCCAATATCTAGGCCCTGTACGAAGTGAATCAAAGTCCGCTTGAGATCTAGTCCTAGCAAAGATAATTGATGTTGATGGGCGGCTGTGGGAAAAGTGTTGTATGTAGGAGTTGACAAAGTGACGGGCTTCTTTATATGATAATTGTATGATGTGCAAGTCAGGGTATTCTTTTTTTAAGTTGGTCTATAGAGAGGATGGATGGCCTGTGTGTTTATTTACAAAATGTCCAATAAGAGTAAGTTCCTTGTCTGCCCATCTAGTAAATGGGTATCCCACTTGGCCATTTTGAAATGATGGATTCTCTAGGAAAGGTATGAAGATTGATTGTTGGAAGGAGTTTCATTGGTTGTCCGGTAAGTTGCCATGCTCGGATTGAACTATACAGCAGGTGGTTCGTTCTTACCACTTGTTACAGCAAACCCACTGGCGTATGTCGGAATGTTGGTAGGGTGATATGCGGGCAAAAAGATTGGTCAAGGGTTGTGGTGGTGTAGTACGAGTTTCCTTATATCCTTGTAATTTTATATTTTTCCAGCTAATTCGATTTTCTCATTTGTTGTTCAGTTTGTAGTCATTGTGCAGCAACGTGGATGGTGATCACCCAAACATAGTCTTATTTTCAGACCGAAACTTGGGTACATCTAATCAACTCACTTTTGCAGCGGAATTGTATTCATCATTTTGTTACTTTTGAGTAACAGACATTTTTAAAGTTGTGTTTACACACTTTTGTCCACTCCATGTGTATATGTTGGACTGATTCATAGATGGGAGTGCTAATCTGGTTCTAAAAACTTATTTGCACTCATACATTAAAAAGAAACTCAAAAGTTACCAAGGTTTTCTGGGCAATTGATTAAACTTGCTGCTAGAAAGGAAAACAAAAAATAAAAAAAATCCAGTGGTAAAAAAAATCCTACCACAATTAAAAAAAAAAAAATAATCTTTCCAGTGGTAAAAATATTCCTACCACAATAAGATAAAAATAAAAAAATCTTTCTAGTGGTAAAACATTCCTACCACAATTATAAAAAAAAAAAAAATACAGAGAGGCTGCCTAATTTTTTTTAATAATTATTACATTTGTGGAAAACCAGCTGACAACAAACCCACAACCTTTATTTTTTTCCCCCCTTATATCAGACATTCAAACAAAAAAAAACTGCTTCATCTAAGAAATCTAAATATTTGTGTGATTTAAAAAAACAAACAAACAAAAAGACTTTTGCCAGCTTGGAGGTTATGGCAGTGATGTAGCCATTGGGGAGGGCAAGGAAAACAATCAGGGTGATGTATAAATAGTAAATAATGTGGGGAAGGTTCTAAAAAAAAAAAAAAACTTGAAGAAGTGACCATGGAAAACAAAGTGTGTTTTTCGAACTTCTAAATTAGTCTTCTATGGTGAGATCAAGTCAAAGGAAAAGGGTTGCTCCTTGGAGATATAGTAGCCATTTAAAAGATTAAACACACCCTGCTTTAATTTCAACAGCATACTGGATTTACCATGTGGAGAAATGGTTCATTACCCAACGCGTTTCACCCACCAATACTGTGCCCTCTCATAGGCAGAAGGAGAGAGATCTGTCGTCCCAAACTAGGTGTGGATTGGTCCTTTTTAGATCTTGAACAAAATGATACAGTTTCAATATTTTGGCGACTGGAACTGCAACTCCTATCCCTTTCAGCCACCGCATTTGTCTTTTTTTGCTGGCATCATTTTTTTGTTTTTTTTGTTCCATGATGAAACAGGACATTTCATGTGCAAAGGATATTAACAGCCACAAAGCAATCTACGTGGTGCATCTTTAAGGGGTGACAAACAGGCCAAAGACACGATTTAAATGTTATTTTATTAAATACCTTCTTGTCAAAGGTTTCAATGTAACAAAGCTATGAAGATCTACCAACATTCAGAACAAACAAACACAGGGTAATTGTTTTATGTTTCTATTGTCATGCAAATATTCTGCATCAAATGCCTTTCCAAGTCTTGCTTAAAACAGGATATTTATAATATATATTATATATATGCTTACATTAGCCCCATAAGAGAACAGTAACAATGCTAGAAGTGTACTGCTTTTGTCAGATAATGACCATACCAAGCTAAGGTTTTATTTAACTTAAAAAGTAAACCATGGTTCTGTTTTATTTTTTTTTCTCAAAGACAAGTGCAAAAAAAAAAAAAAAAAAGAAAAAAAAAAAAAAAAGAAGAAAAACATTTCTGTTCAAAATGATGCACTAAATACAGAGCGATTCTCATAATATTAAACAAGTAAACAGACAGTGAAGGAGCAGACCTAAAGAAGACATGCATAACTTTATTATTTTTTTTATTATTAGACTGCATATATTTTCATTTTCTGTTTGTTTTTTCCCTTTTTTTTTTTTAATTTTTATTTGTAACTGTTAAAAAGCCAAAAGCTTTACCCCTCAATTAAGATTTAGTGCTGTCAAAAAAAAAAAAAATCCCCCCTTCCCTTCAAAGACTTAAACAAAACATAAAAATATTTCCCCCCCCCCCCACATGTGCTCTTATCATTTCACACAAGCACTTCAAATTTCTCTAATGTGTAATAAAGTAATTACTTTCCAACGGGCTACAAAGAAGTGTCTTTACAACCTAAAAAAAAAAAAAAATGCTCTCGGTACGGAACCAATAAAATCACCTCAGAAATTCTGGAGAACATGCTTAATGCATGTGGAGAGCTCCGTAAACAGCTTTGTCAACAAGCAGATGCAACTCTTTTATGTTCTACTTTTTTTTTTTTTCCTGACGCGGTCGAGTTTGACATAACATTACATGCACCCAGGAAAAAAAAAAAGTTATATTTTACAAGAGCCCCCCCCCCCCCCCCCCCCCAATAAAATTGTGCATCGGTGTCCCATTATATAACATCCCCCCCAAAAAAACCTCAAGAACAATCGGTTAATTTGTCTGTTAAGGCGTCCAAACAAGTTGTCCTAAAGAGCCCGGGCATATCTCCATGTACACGCACAAAAATAGCTACTACTATTCCTGATTACGTTATCTCGTATGGATCTTGGCTGCCAAAACATGCAACCATAACCCAAATAGAATATTTAGTAATGCTGCTTCGTGTGCAAAAAAAAAAAAAATCAGAGGAGATATTAAAAGAAAAGAAAAAAAAAAAAAAAGATAATGCTTTCTCGGAGGATAGAAAGCAGAGAGCATACTCACTTCTACGTCTTACGGTTACGGAACGGGAATTATGATGAAAAGAGCAGAGGGCATTACAAAAAGACTAGATATTTTGCTAACCTTAAAGACTTTATTTTTATTTTTTTCCTTAAAAAAATGTAGTTATTCTTGCATGAAAACGAGGGCCACCAGACCACACACTAAATTAGAAGGTGCAGGCAAGCATAGAAAGAGACATGCATTCTTCTCTACGCATCCAATTTTCAGTGTATTGGCTTCACTCGAGACGGATCACTTATGACGTACAAGCAGATAAGTTTCAAGATCTGCTCCATAGTACATGAAGCTTAAATTGCTGTGAAAATATATTTACCCCCCTTACACGTGTAACATGTGGTGGAGTGGTGGGGAACCATCCAATCGGATAATCCCGTCCCAAAAAACAAGGCAATCCCCAACCCCCACCCGCCCACCGACCGTGTTCCAAAGAGTTCATACCAAAACAAATTATATCAACATTGCCACTAATGAAACGTTCCTGTCTCAGGATGCACACTATAAAGATCATTTTTGTACAATAAATGTATTACGTTCTTGCCCGTTTTTTCACCCCCCTTTGCTTACACAATCAGTTTCTGTACTTTCGGGAGCTGGGAGGTGACCATACAAAATACTTCTCCATAACCATTGCTACGTCGGAGGAGAAAGAGTAGCCTCAAGACTAGTTCAGAGTAGCCTCAAGACTAGTTCAGCTGAAAGATATCTGGAAGGTTGCTATAGAAATAATCATTAAAAAACAAAACAAAAAAAACCTTCCCCTGAGGCTCTGCCCTATGCAATGTACTTAGTTGGAGACAACAGCCAAGTCTTCATATGATAGACTCAATGTCTCCTCTGATATTGTACCATCCCCAGCTGCTATTGACATTAGCACACCTGTTTTACATTTCTAACCTTAAATTCCATCCTCTTTTTAAACGTCACGTTCTCCTCTCCCTGGTTTTAACAAACGATGTGTACTTTTATTTTTTTTTAATGGTAGAATTAATTTTGTTGTTGTTGCTCTTTGAAATTTAAAAGACACCTCCGTACAGCAGGAACAGACAACGATGGATCATCCATGAAATTACAACAAATAGCCAGCAGCTTACTTCAGCCTCAGAATGCATGCAAAGGTTTTTTCGTGCATTTTTGGCTACTGCCGGCATCAAATCATTTTTATTTTTAAAATTTAAAATTTTAATTTTTTTTTTTTTTTTTAAACTTCAGAACGAACAGGACGGTGTCGTTCAGGCGATCCAGGTTCGCTCGGTAAGAAGAGGTTCTTCCAGTGGAGAAGCTGAAACAAGAGGGAGGGGGTATAAATAAATGTCAATATATTTCAATACAAGAAAACATATAATAATATAATAAAAATCTTTTGATTTAAAAAAAAAAAAAAAAAAAAGTTTATATAATCTCCACCCTACTTTTAAGATTGTCCTGTGTATTTGGGGTGAATGCGATGTTAACTTATTTACCCAACCATAGAGAGGCAGAATTTCTGTACTCTGACACCACGGCCCATAACCAGGTCAGTGATTGTCATTAGAACATCATTAAAAATTGTCCATCACGAAGTCCGGTAGACCTCTCTAAGGTCAGTGTCTTCCCTTATATCCAACACCTAAGCCTTTAAATTTGAATGGTGTGTGGGAAGCATGACATATCGGGACTGGGAGGCAATTGGGAAATAATTTAAAAGGGTTACGTAATCCCGGCAAGCACGGGTCTGGAGCTTACACCTTATGTGTTTGACAGGCCAAAAACACGTGACTGATCCATCAAATCTGTGACTGCTGGCAACTATGCAGTGGTGTAAAGTTGGCCATGGCTGGGGAGTGTAGAGAAGGTATTTTGGTGCCCCATTTAGACTACATTATTGCCGATAAAGTTTAAAGGCAAAGTAAAAATGTCGCTTATAGTATGATTTAAAGTTCACTTGCTGGAAACATTTCATAACTTGGAAATAATAAAACAGAACATTAAAAATGGTCACAAAATCTATACATATTCTTCAAAAAAAAAAAAAAAAAAAAAAAACTATTTGACTTAAAGCAGGGGTGTCCAAGTTCTTTCTTCAGAGGTCCACTTCACCAAAAATGTATGTGTACATGGGCCACACACCCAACCAAACTTCAAATACACACGCTCACAAATACAGGATACACCCACATACATACATTTAAACACACACGCAGACAGACACACTCCCACACACCCAAAGGCAGAGTCAATAAAATATAATACATGTATTCATCTGGAACATGTGCTCATTTTTGAAGTCCTCTTTTCTATCTACCTGTGTTGAATCCTCACTGGAGTGGGGCGGCTGGAGCCCCGGAGCAGTGGTAGTGGACGTTCAACCATTTGCCATCTCTACGATACCAAACCCTAGTCTCTTCAGACTGAGTAGTACGGGGCCGGCCCTGGGCATCGATGTACTGCGTGAGCCGGATATAAGCAATGCAGGCAGCGTCCTCCCCAATCACATGCACGTGGGGATTCAGGATGGTTGTATGTATAGGTTTGGAGTTTTTAGACAATACTAGAAAAGGGAAGAAAAAAAAAAAAAAAAAGAAACTAAGAAAACGTACGTAGTGATTAGAAAGTATAGACCATGTGGCCATATTGGACTGTTCTGTAACAGAAAGCGGACATACTTTGCAAATAATCTAATCGTAATAACATTAGAATCGAGCAAAATATTAGTTACCAAGCGACCTTTACTTACAGTTGTCAAAATAAAATTTATGGAAATCCATTCCCTCAACAAGATTGCCAAGCGCCTCCGGTTCAAACGAAGTCAGTCCAGGGTCACAAATTTTTCTGCGAACAGTTAAAGACAGCATTGAGGACGAACCAGGCCTTTTGCGATTTCCTATTTTCAGTAATTCCTTCATACGAACTTAACGCAAATGTGTTAAGAGAAAATGAAGATTCCAAATGCAGAGTCTATGGTTTATGCCGCCACCAGTGGCTTGACAGGCAAGAAACCCATGCAGTTTCTTTTGTCTATGCCCTACGGCTTCCAACTGCAGCAGAACTACAAGCCCCCATAATGCCCCACCAGCTTTTGCAGAATGGGAGGGGATTATTGTAGGTCTAGTACAGAAACAGAGAAGGCCGCAGTTGGACGAGAATCCTTTGATTAAGGATGTAGAGTACTCCGCTCCGTTTAATAGGACCCATGTCTACGTTGAAACGTTGAGACTCTGAATGGGAGAATTTTTCCAACTCATCTACTTTGGCCGTAAGCTTGAAATTCGCGTCTCTGTTCTCTGTTTGTTGAGTAGGCCCTCAAGGTGTGAGCCCATCTGTGCATCTCCAACTATCCTTTGGCCTTTGACTGGTTACAAACAAGCGAGAGGTCCTGTTTGTGAACCGCAGACCTGGATGTCAACCAATCACTTGAGAAGAAATAATGTTGACTCTCACAAAGAGAAATTACTCAACTGTCGGCATAAGCTGGTGGAGAACTCTACACGTTAAGTTAGAGGACAACATACTCATGTTCTACAACGTGGCCGACTGGTTGTTTCACAAGCAAGATATTCAGGGCTTATATGTATCTACTACACAATAGGTGCTTGTGTAGTCTACAACATTCTCACAAAGTTTGAGGCACAATGGAAAATCACAAATAAGTTCCACCGTTGCCTACTAATGGCAGGGCTGTCCTTGTTCTAACAGGTGGCACAAATAAAAGCACTGGGATCGTAAAGTAGTTTTAAAGGCTCACAAGGTTGATGTGCTCCTTTAAACAGGTGAATTTTGTCATGCTATTGTATTGTCATGGCCTCTCTCGTCTCTCGCTCTCAGTCTTCCAATGAACTTACGTGTAGGCGTCGAAATCTCCGTTGTTGATGGCTTCGATGAGCTGTTCCGTTATCTTGATGATCTCCTGTTTACGCACTGCAGGAAAAAAAAAGCAGAGAGTTAGGGAAATAAAAACAAAAAACCCACCGCTGTTTGCCTAGAAACTAACCCAATAAAAACCCCATCGTGTATTAGACGGAACATAAAAGGTAATATGGCATCTGGACTGGCTGGGCTTCCAGATCCATCACATGAACCCAGCACACATACAAGATTCAGTGGAAGACAAGGTTTCCCATCAGCAAACAACTCTTTCATATTTAACCTTATGACTGCGTTCACAAGAGCGTCAAAAACAAATACACCGCAAGCTGAAATAAATACAATAAGTGTGCCCCAATCCCCCATTATCACCACCATTTTTTTTTATTGTGTTAAGAAAACTAATTGATAGGGTTGGAGCATAATTGCTGCTTTTAGACAATGGCCAAGATATATGAAATTAGTTCAATGGTCTACCAAATGAAAATAATTTGGGGACATTTTTGCCCTCCCCACCCCATTGTCTGCTCCATTTCTTGTAACAGAACTACGGGGGAGACAGGGGCCACCTTTGGGTGTAATTAAGTCTCCTTTACCCAGGTTAAATCATACAAAAGTTGTTGCTGTTCAGTTTGGTGGAACCAAGGACACCAACGATGAAGGAAAAGGAAAGGATAGGACCACATCACCAAAATCACTGGGAGAGATAGACCTCTTCAAGGACATGTCCCTTGCCCTGTACTAAAGTTCACGGTATGACCTGCCAGTGTTTGATAAACCGTTCACTGACAAAACACAGAAGGGTCTGAGCATCCTGGACACCACTTTTCTTTTTTTGGTGCTTATGTGTATTAAGGTTTGTAAGAGTCCCTAACCTGTGGCCTTCAAATATTTGAAACGATAAAGCTTTCACATTAGCCGAAGACGTGTATTACTTCATACCTTGTATGGTCTCTTATGGAGGACTCACCGTTTAGAACACGGAAAATGATGATTCAAATAAAAATATGTACAAACGCATCACTCTATGGTTTCTTCTCCTACACATAACCTAAACATTGTTGCACTCAGACGTTATGGCGCTCACCGTATGTATCCAATAAAGAAGTATTTAAATGCCTGCCCCCCAACACTATAGCTATACGTTCAAGCCCTATCATCTTGAGAACAAGTACTGCGCACAATCCTTCATTAGTTTTGACTAATAGAAGTCAACAAGGCCAATATATTGACAGCAGAAGAAAACATTTTCAGCAAATTATAAGCCTCTACTACTGAATAGTATTAATAGAAATATAGAAAGCTATTAGTAGATAGTATGAATAGACACTGAAGTCAACTAAAGGATATGATGGGTAGACATTAAAAGGTTTCAACTAGTAGAAATAATAGTAGGAAGGTCTGAAGAGAGACAACTACAGGTCTGAAAAGGGAAGGAATGAATCAGGGCATATTGGCAACTAGAGAGCATTACCAACAAATGGGGCTAACCGTCTACAGCCATCTAGTAGCCAACTTACACAGCGAAGTGCTAAGAGAAAATGGTACAACTGGAGTAAGGACAGGCTCCGGCTGAGCATGCTCTATCTCCAGAGTCTGCCCTGGGCTGTCCCAGGCAAGCAATTTGTCTTCACAAGACTGGGTAACTGTAAAATAAACATAAGCGTTAACAGAAAATGGAGAAAAATAAAATATGTTAAGCGTATGCCTGCTAGACGTTAATACAATGCAACACAAAGTGCATAAAAGGTCAACGAAACGAGGAACAGAAGAGGATGAACGATGGCAGTCCTGGGAGGTCTAAACCGTCAAAATACAAGACAGAGATAAGAGGGTTTATTCAATAAAGAGAGAATTTAAAGGTTAGGCCAAGTTGGAAAAGTTCTCCAACGCAACTGAATGGGAGAATTTTTCCAACTCATCTACTTTGGCCGTAAGCTTGAATTTCGCGTCTCTATTCTCTGCAATTCTCTTTTTGTTGAGTAGGCCCTCAAGGTGTGAGCCCATCTGTGCATCTCCGACTATCCTTTGGCCTTTGACTGGTTACAAACAAGCGAGAGGTCCTGTTTGTCAACCGCAGTCCTGGATGTCAACCAATTACTTGAGAAGAAATAATGTTGACTCTCACAAAGAGAGAGTCTCACTCAACTGTCGGCATAAGCTGGTAGAGAACTCTACACGTCAAGCTAGAGGACAACATACTCATGTTCTACAACATGGCCGACTGGTTGTTTCACAAGCAAGATATTCAGGGCTTATAAGTATCTGTTACACAATAGGTTTATCCAAAATATATGGACACATTCTTGTGTAGTCTACAACATTCTCACAAAGTTGGGGGCACAATGGAAAATCCCAAATCAGTCAGTTCCACTGTTGCCTACTAATGGCAGGGCTGTCCTTGTTCTAACAGGTGGCACAAATAAAAGCAGTGGGATCGTAAAGTATTTTTAAAGGCTCCTCGGTTAACAAAATACGGTCTCACCATTACCGAATACTTTTAGAACCGAAAAGATGCATAGGGATACTGCTAAAGGGGCCCTTTTCTAAATCGTGTAACCCCCTAGTCTTAGCTCTCAATTGCCATTACAGGACATAATATATTCGTAGAAAAGGCCAGGACAAGGGACATTTTAAGAAAAAGAATACAAATAAACTACCTTATTTAGCACCTATTTGTTCCCTATAGCTCCATCAGGGTGGACATGTTATTCGGAATATTGGACTGAATAAAGATCTGACCCAAGATTCTAAACAACATGTCCGCCCCATTGCTAGTTAAAATGTCGACAGTTGTCCTTTAAGATTATCCACCAGTGTGGGAAGAATAGGTTGAGTAAAATAATGAAATATACTTTCAATTGAGACACAGAAAAGAAGGTTAAATCGTAGAGGACCAGCAGGTAAGAGAGATACATTGGGTTCCATTGATTGTGCGAGAATAATGGCACCAATCACTGAATGAGGTTTTGAAAGCCTGATTAAGGGCGTGCTACAGTAACATGGTAAAGTGGATGCTGTAGGAAAGGGGTAGAGTACAGGAGAAAGGTTGAGAATGAGTAACAAGGGGTATATCACAGCACTCCACTCAGGACTTACTGGCCGAGCTACACACATTCAACTGGGACTGCACGGATAGAGTCTGTAATTTGCTTTCACTTTGACTCCATCCTTGGAGAAGCAAAGGGCCATCGCCAGGGCAGCAAAAAGATGCTGATTGGTTTCCACCAGGTTTATACAAATGCGTAAGAAAATACAAAAGACAATTTAATAAATAGGATTTAGTCTCTGGTTTTATCCGGCTACTCTACAGGAAACTGTGACTAAAGCAGCCATATAATATTTCGAAAATACTAGAGAATGTCCAACACCAAGGGCAATTTAGCTCATTGAACTCTGGAGGGAAGTTGTAGAACCGATATAAATGTGATTAATGCGGTTATCTGATTATATAGTCAACTGAAGGTGACATTTCCATTGATGGATTACCAGCGGTCACAAGCCATGCTAATATGTTTACAAACATATATCTAAAAGGCAACGACGATTACTGAATTAAAGGACAACTGTCGGCAAAAGAAATAACATGTTTAAACGAAAGATTACATCAAGAGTAGACATTTTAAATAGAAATATTTGAATGAATGAATACACAGTGTACCTTATTGAGTCCCTTTTGTTCCCTGTGGTTCAGTCAGAGGGCAGACATATTGGTTGGAATTTTGGATCAGATCTTCCTTCATCTGACCCAAGATTCTAATCAACATGTCTGAGCCCCAATAGAGCTCTTCAGAGTCATTTCAGATACTTTGTATTCTTTCATTAAAGCATTTCTATTAAAACCCTCTACACTGCTTTATTTGCCTACAATGGTCCTTTAAAACACCTGGTTACAAAGCATATTTGCTATACATTTTTTCCTTATTATCTACGGCACTTGGGTCACACTATGCCAGCACACTCGTACAGAATTTTTTTTTTGGGGGGGGGGGCTCTGGCCCCGTGAATTTCGGGTCTATCCCAGCATTCATCCGGTTACATTCAGTGCTTTTGTACAGACTTAATGAAATCTGCTCCAGACAATCGATATCTGTAGCCTCAATAATGCGGGGGGCACACAGTGTCACATGATGTCACGCAACTCCGCCCCTTTTGTCCCTGGAATGTCATTTAGAATGTTGGCAAGCACGCATACTGTCGTCACTATTCCGGACACCTGACCTTCAATGCAAATGAACTGATTTACAGTAAAAGAGTTACATAGTACTACTCCATTTCCTATATGTCTCTACTCATTGAGTAATTTAAGTGGAGTCTTACTATTATTTGAATGCAGTGTGGGAGAGAGGTTATCAGACATGAATCAATCTGCCTTACTGTTACACATCATGCTTGACACAGAGATGGAAAAGCCAACAGGATATATATAGAAAAGGTACATTAGAATTTAATGGAGATATCAATGAAATAGATTATATTTAGTGTACTGATTTATCACACCTATCCAAGCTTGGCATGAAAAGCAAGAATTAACTTCTTTTTTTATAACCCCCTTTATTCTATACATCTTACACTGCATGCAGTTTAATAATATCCTCTAGAGCTCAGCTTAAAGGACAACCGTAGCAAAAAAGTTTAATTATGTTTCATTGTAAGATGGCATCAAATGTAGGCTTTTTATATAGAAATACTTTAATGAAAGAATGCATATAAGGTACCTTAATGAGCCTTCTTTGCTCCAAATAGCTCTTCCAGGAGGCAGCCATGTTGTTTAGAATCTTTGGTCGGATCGTTGTTCATCTGAACCAAGGTGAGTGAAGATCTGACCCAACATTCTAACCAACATGTCTGCCCCCTGAGAGAACGATATGGAGTAAAGATTCTAACCAACATGTCCGCCCCCTGAGAGAACGATATGGAGTAAAGATTCTAACCAACATGTCCGCCCCCTGAGAGAACGATATGGAGTAAAGATTCTAACCAACATGTCCGCCCCCTGAGAGAACGATATGGAGTAAAGATTCTAACCAACATGTCTGCCCCCTGAGAGAACTATATGGAGTAAAGATTCTAACCAACATGTCTGCCCCCTGAGAGAACTATATGGAGTAAAGATTCTAACCAACATGTCTTCTCCCTGAGAGAATTATATGGAGTAAAGATTCTAACCAACAAGTCTGCCCCCTGAGAGAACTATATGGAGTAAAGATTCTAACCAACATGTCTGCCTCCTGAGAGAACTATATGGAGTAAAGATTCTAACCAACATGTCTGCCCCCTGAGAGAACGATATGGAGTAAAGATTCTAACCAACATGTCCGCCCCCTGAGAGAACGATATGGAGTAAAGATTCTAACCAACATGTCCGCCCCCTGAGAGAACGATATGGAGTAAAGATTCTAACCAACATGTCCGCCCCCTGAGAGAACGATATGGAGTAAAGATTCTAACCAACATGTCCGCCCCCTGAGAGAACGATATGGAGTAAAGATTCTAACCAACATGTCCGCCCCCTGAGAGAACGATATGGAGTAAAGATTCTAACCAACATGTCTGCCCCCTGAGAGAACTATATGGAGTAAAGATTCTAACCAACATGTCTGCCCCCTGAGAGAACTATATGGAGTAAAGATTCTAACCAACATGTCTGCTCCCTGAGAGAACAATATGGAGTAAAGATTCTAACCAACATGTCTGCCCCCTGAGAGAACGATATGGAGTAAAGATTCTAACCAACATGTCTGCCCCCTGAGAGAACTATATGGAGTAAAGATTCTAACCAACATGTCCGCCCCCTGAGAGAACGATATGGAGTAAAGATTCTAACCAACATGTCTGCCCCCTGAGAGAACTATATGGAGTAAAGATTCTAACCAACATGTCTGCCCCCTGAGAGAACTATATGGAGTAAAGATTCTAACCAACATGTCTGCTCCCTGAGAGAACGATATGGAGTAAAGATTCTAACCAACATGTCTGCCCCCTGAGAGAACGATATGGAGTAAAGAAGGCTTAATAAGGTACTTTATTTGTATTCTTTCATAAGAGAATTTATTTATAAATCATCTACACTTGATACAATCTTTGAATTAAACATAAGTTAACTTTTTGCTACAGTTTTCCTTTAGACAGGAAATATTTACAGTTAAGGCAACTGAGGTATACATTCAAGGTTGTTCGTATCATTACTTGTAGCACAGTTATATATATATATAATCGCCAATGTGGGACTGATACGCTGATGCAGCAATAAAGCCTCGATCACCTTTTATTATGTAAGCGCCTGGAGTGTTCCTTATTTGTATTTTGTATACAATGACCCAGGATAGCTCTGCGCCATTATTCTTCTCGAGTCTGGAGTGGTCGGAGGAAGATTACTCTCTCTCCACTACCGGTAACAAGTTTGGGGTCACTCAGAAATGTCCTTTGTTTTCCCATGAGAACATCCATCAAATGAAAAATGAATAGGAAATACAGTCAAGACATTGACGAGGTTACAAATAATGATTTCAATTCTGAAGAAGAAAAGTTAAATTGTTTTTTTTTTT
Source organism: Pelodytes ibericus (assembly GCA_036172795.1). Classification (NCBI taxonomy): domain Eukaryota; kingdom Metazoa; phylum Chordata; class Amphibia; order Anura; family Pelodytidae; genus Pelodytes; species Pelodytes ibericus. The sequence continues at coordinate 6,644,477 of CM069867.1, read as the reverse complement.
TTTTAAATCAGCACAACAATTTTAAGATGTTAAATCATTATTTGTAACCTTGTCTTGACTGTATTTACTATTAGGAAGGACTTCATCGTAGGCACGATGAAGTCCTTCCTGGATGAAACACGTAAGGTGGTTCCATCGAGTATGGGCTTCAATGTATCAATCTCTTATTATTTTTTGACCTAATAAACGTAACGTTTTAAGGATCTGGCATTTTCTTCATGGATTTCCTGCACTTTCTGTTCACTAGTTTACGGTCGTGTTGGGGACCCGGACTCTGTTACCAGTACCCTGTAGGGGATCCTGATAGCAAGACAAGTTACCACACCAGGTCACCATGGCACCTGGAAAGTAGACCTGGGCCTGGGTATTCATTCCTATGGCCCCCTTGCTGCATTTTTCTTTTTTGTTCCTAGCACAGGGCAAGAGTCACTTTTTTATATATATAGTAAAAGAGTCAATAAACTCTCTGTTGCTTAATGACAGTCTCACGCCTAGGCCAGAGGTAACATGACCAATGTCCCGAGAGTGGAATTATTGCACACAACCCTCTGGTAATCAAAGGCCGAATAAACAGTTATACATGAGCGGCACAAACATAACCGCGGTCAGAGTGTCTTACTGGGATATGCACCTTTCAGATCTTCATCCTCGGTTGTGGTATTGCAGCTCTCGGTGGAGCCCTACAGGAGAGAGAGAAAGTACATGATTTAGCCAATCACTGCTCATGTAGAACCCAGACAACACTTTGTACCGACCACAACAAAGAACAGACAGAACGTAGAGAGCTCTAAAATCTGTGCAAACAGTCAAACTTCACCAATTAGGTCGGAGTGGGAAAATTCTGGACATGGTTGGAAAGAAAAGTTTCTCTTTCGTGGTCTGAATTAATAAATAATGAATTAAAGAAGTTCAAAGCCACATATTGTTACTTTTCTCAATTTGCCCATTTATGATTACCACAAAAAAAACAAGAAAATGGTGTGGCCTAAAGTGTCCATCAGCGAGCAATATAGATGGGAATATATTCCTTTCTAAAAAGAAAAAAAACGTCTTAATAATAAGTAAATTTAATCAAAATTGACAAATGGCTTTCCTTTAGAAACCATAATCGAAACATTAAAAAAAAAATGGATTCACATTTTTAAATTTATTATAAATAATTTGGATTTTTTTTTCAGGTCTATAACTTGCCACAATATAACTTAAAATCGACAGAAAATGAGTTGACGAATATTTGAGGTTCGGGTAAAATTAATGATGTGGTTTAAGTCATTTCCATAATCTAGTATGGCTTTATTTTACATACTTCTCAAATGATAATCTTATTGGACAGTGACATATTGGGAGCTCTGGGAACTGTTGGGGCATATAAAGGGGCAAAATAGCCTCTTACTTTTGTACCATCTGTCGCATTGTGGACAACAGTTGTTTGAGGTTCCTAGAAAATGAAAAAATAGAAAAAAGTGAAGTTAATGTGAAAACCCCCCAAAAAACAGTGACATAGAACATAAACATTAACATATACTACACAGACCCAACAATGGAACACATACACTTATATGCCAGAAAAGCCACAGCAGACATCCTTACAAATTCAGACACTTCTTGACGCAAAAGCAAAATAATCATGGTATCCAGTCATACAAAGAGAAAGGGAGACAGTCCAAAGGCACACACGGACACAAATATTCTCCCCCCCCCAAAAAATGGCAGGAAAATAAATTGATAGAGCGTCATACAGAAGAGTTCAGGTCACTGGGATTGTAAAGAGTGTAGAGTTTGTGGTAGGTACGTAAATGGTGCTTCCCATTTTTTTTAGGGGGGGCTTGAGGTCACCAGGCAGGGTGTGAGTAATCTAGACAGAGTCTTGGCGTGCATTTTCAATGTGTTTTATTGTTCCGATGACAGGTTCACAAACAGAACTGAGCAAGCGAAGGGAAACAAAACAGCCCACGCATTTCACAAAGCCCAAGATGACTTAGAGGCCAATGGGTCTCAAAGTGAATGGAGGGCGTGTGTGAAAATTAGATGAAAATTGGGACGTGAGGTCAAAAAAAGCAAAGTCAGCTTTATTTGCCAGAGGCAAAGTAAGGAGATTGGTGAAGACTGTATGTGTATCTGGTACTGAAACCAACCAGAGCACCGCGACTGAAAAACTGGGGGTCATGTACAAAGAGTAATTCTGTAGAGACGTGATCGGGCTCCAGTTTCCGAAATCTGCCCCAGAATTGATCTTTATATATACACCCCCCGTTGCATGTGTCTACGTAGATCCGTAGAGAGATATTGGGTTTAGGGCAATAATTTGTAAACCAGTCAGAGGGATTCTACCGCTGGCTCAAGATTTAGTTACTACTCCATTGTGTTTAAATCTGGGCAGTTTGGACTGGTCAAGGACTGGTAAACATACCACTGATCTAGTGTAATTTGACCAAGCTACCGATATATAGATCTTTAACGTAGCTTTATAAAAAAGAAAAACTCAATATGAGGAATGTGTGTCGGTGAATACTTTCTTTAAACCCTTCAGGCGAATTACCCCAACGAAATTAGAATGGGATTAAAGGAATCCCGGGGGGGTCATAAAAGAGGTAGTAGAGAGTCAGTCACTCAAGATGTATGTGGGATTGATGCACACAACACACACGCCTCACACACTCATGTGTCGACAAGAATGGATGCAACGGTTTTAGCCTGCAAACAAAGCATTCGTTAGGTGGTTTTCACTTTTAGTGGTATGCACATTTGGGAAGAGAGACAAAGGCTCATGTGCTAAAGTCCACTGGGCCAAAACGATGGACATTTTGGAAGTTTAGGATACTAGGGGAAACAATTGTCAGAGACGATTAACTAGATATTCAAGAGAAGTAATGGTCATATTGTAGCCGGGACCTCTTTGTAGTAACCTGGAACGGCCTTTGTCTCAGTTCCTTAAACGTAAATTCATAATGCCCGATGTGTCAGGGATGGGCAACCTTTAAGGCATACTTATTTGAACAAGCATCAAGCTTAAATTATGATAGATCCGTACAATATGGCGGCCTAAGTCACTGGACGGTGAGTCGAGATGAACATTCCATCTCACCGACTTAAGTACCCATTGTGCTGGCACAAACCTGGTGAGCTCTCCCTTCTACAAGAGCTCAGCTGCCCATGGATAATGCATCTTTAAGCACTCTTAATGTTCTAACAATGCATTATGCAGGGCCTACTCTGTTTTTCCTTCAGTAGAAGCTCACAAGGCTGATCCCTGCACAATGTATAATCTATGGTCGCCAGAAGTAACTGGAATATTTCATTCTAGTGTTGCCCATCTCTGGCGGACAGACTTTGTGGAGTGGTATCATTTTTTTTTTTTTTCCTCTCATAATAAACAAAACAAAACAAAATTCCTCACACGACAAAGGGTAATGCCCAGCTCCTGAGATGGTGAGCGTTACGGCGATAGTTTGTTGAACTAACCCCAAACCCACCATAGGAGCAGTCTCTTGGCAGCCATGAGGCCCACAGAAACCAGGTTATCATATCGGCCTTTCTCGAGAAGCAAAACTATTCCGAAATTAGTAGACAAATGAATCTCTCTCAGTGACGAGGCAGTGCCGGAGCGTGTGAGGAACCTTGTTGAACACATCGACGGACAGACTAAGTTATCTACGCAAATAGACGTGACACTGTCCATTTAACAGCTTGAGGGAAAAAAATAAAATGTTAGTTGCACGTGTGAAGCATTTCCCAACAGAACAAACTCATCACCCACAGTAAAAGGTTAGTCGTACACAGTTCTGAAACTTAAACGTGATGAAGACACAACACAATGAGGAGCTTGATGGAGACACCAAAGGCCCTAAGCTTGGTGACTGCATGCATCCTCCAACAATGAACGCAAAGGTTCCCAACGCATTTTAAGTAATTCCACCTGCCCTATTTTAGGAGTATTCCATAAACAAAATAACCCTTTAAGATGCCTTCACGAGTAGCACATGGGAATTGTAACAGAAGGCATTCCATCTATAGTGTTATTCATTGGCTGGATAACAACTATGTTAATTTAATTGGTTGTAACATATAAAAAAAAAAAATAAAAATAAAAAAAAAACGAGGGGGACGTATCCTATAATGCTAAACTATAGACACAATATTATTGTGTGTTGCAAGATTTGATGGACGAATGCAGTACCCAGCCGAGTAAACCATGAAAATTTGAACACTTATATCCAAGTTATGTACACTGGCCACCTGGTTCATTATATCAGGATAAGACACTGTATGGAAGCACTACCAAATCTATACATATAAAAGTTCTCATGCCTTGACATAACATTTAATTTGGCAAGCTGGGGGGACGCACATGTTCTAAAGGGGGATTATAAACAGGAAGGGGAGGTCTGTAAGTGAAAAATAAAAAGGTTTCCCCCCTAGCCAACCTGAAATAAACAACCTTTGAAAGGTAGTATAAGTTTATGTCAAGGTACAGGTACTTTTACATATGTATTGCTCATTGTAACCCTTAAAGCCAGGTGGCTGATCAGGTAGTGAAAAGGCAGATTTATTGCCGACAAAAACGTACTTATATTTAATAAAAAAAACTGCATCACGTGTAGGCATTTTAATCGAGCCATCTTTGATTGTATAGCTTTATCAGGAGGCAGACATGGTTGGAATCTTGGGTCCGATAAAAAAAAAAAAAAACGATCCGATCCAGGATTCTAAACATGTCCGCCCCCTGATAGAGCTATATGGAGCAAAAGGCTCTGTGAGGTTGCATTCTTTCATAAAGGCCTTTCTGTTTAGATGCCTACACTTGATGCAATCTTTCCAATAAACAGAACTAAAGGGTCTACTCGCTAAAGGGAGAACGTCAGGGAATCGAGACAGAAATTTCTAAATTTGGGGCCAAAATAACGGAGCTGGAAAAATTCTCCCATCAAACTGCACTTGGAGAATCTTTCCAAGTTGGCTACTTTGACCCACAGTTTGAAATTCCCATCGCAATTCCCTCTTTATTGAATAGACCCTATAATTTGATGTCCTTTAACCCAATCTTCCGCCAGCACCAATCAATTGTAAAGTCCAGGGGGCCACTGACCTTTTCCAACACAAATTAATAAGGATTAACCATACACCAAAACTAGACATGAACAAAACAAACCAGAGCAGAATAAAATATATATATATATATATATATATGCAAACATAACATGAATAATGAATAATCACAGCACAAGCAGAATCCCCTCTCATCACAACCCAGACATGAAATCCCCATGAAGAAATAATATACTGGGAATATACCATTGTTGTCTGCAATGGGGGGATTTCTTTTGCTGGGCTTACTATGCTGTTTTTGTTGTTGGTCTGCGGCTGAGATAGAAAAACAGATGGTTTAGTCCTGTTGATGGGGTGAACAGGTCACAAGAATATTTTTAATTTATTTTTTTTTGGTCGCCTCTCTCCAACCAATTTTATCGGCGAATATAGCATTTACCTCCGACGCCGGGAGGGTTAAATAAATTAAATTAACAACAATCTCTGCTAATTGGAATGGAGAAGAATGAAACATAAAACAGTCAGTGCGGGTTAAAACAATGAACAATTGTTCGACAAACAGGGGGAATAAATACAAAAGATGTTGCGGAGTTCGTGATGTTCTTGTGATGACACTTGGCGCGGGTTTGCGGCAATGGGCTGTGAAAGTAATAGTTTACACAACATGGGAGCATACGACACATGAAGAGGGTCTCAACAGCAAAGTCATGGAGTCTGGTAATGAAGAAAAGACAAACATCTGTTTTAGACATATGGAGGAAAAACAGCATGTGAAAGAAGTGAGAAGCCATTGGGTGAAGGATACGGAGGAGGAAATGGTAACAGGCAAGGCATTCTTTTGGCCGCCCAGCGGACTAGCGGAGAACAGCGGATGGGGCGTGTGATGACTCTGGAAGGAGCGGGAGTAATCCAGGCCAAGTGTGGGCATGGTTATTCAATATTCAGTACAGAAACGCCTAATGCAGTTGATAGGACAAGTATCAAACACCTATGAGCCATTAGGCATCGAAACGCAAAAGGGGATAAAACCTTTTTTTTTTTTAAAAAGGGGTGCAAGCTCAAAAAGATTGGACACCTCGAACACAAAGTGACGACTACTGGGATCCCATGTCAGCACAGAGCGAGAGCATTATGGTAGTTGTAGTCTCCAATGAGATAGATGATAGAGCCTACCACTCCTTATATTTATCTCAGGAAGATGGCTGGGTAGTAATCTTCCATGGACGGATACAACAGACAGTGCTGGTTATCAGTCTATTAAATTAGGGTGAGAAGAGGCAAGGCAGACAGAGCTTGGGATCTGAGGCTATACCAAAACCCAACCTTCTCTACTGTAGGTAGGTATGCCTTGCTCCATCATAAAAATGCGTTCAGAGCTACTCTTCCCCATAACCAGAGAATTGCCTTCTACCGTATGACGTTTAAGAACAGAAGCGTCTTGCCATAATGACTCACATAATAGTTCCAAGACTGATATTATTCTGATATTAATCTTGTTCAAGCAATTTAGGATAGGCAATGTGATATTAAATGCATCATTGTTTTCATAGGTTCTGAAAAATGTTTGAATATCCTACATTGTTTTTGGAAAGTTGCACCATTCAGGATTCATGCTGTTTTTACACTACTGCGGTGTTTGTGTTTAGCTTTTATTTTCCTCGTTCTCATTTACAATTTCACACAAATTACAATAATAGTTTTTTTTTTTTGGGGGGGGGGGGGGGTTAAGAAGAGCTTATTTATATGCCGTTATTCTGAATTTATCATATAATAACACTTATAATATTACCAAACAGTCTATTCAATAAACACAATTATAACAACTATAGTTTTCACAAAAATGTCTGGGACTCCTGGAAGGGATTTCATATTTAAATACAGGTCTATTGTGGAACAAAGTGGTCCAGTCACCATAAAAAAAAACAATGAAATGTCCCTTTTGACTATATCTCTGTGCCCCAGAAGATATCTTAATGCATGCCCCCCCCCCCTCCCCCTCCAGTAATCTCTATTTTTAGCTAACACAATAGATCATCCAGATGCCCAGCGAGTATGAGTCACTCGTTATTACATTTCCTTTCACGGTTCCAAGTAGAGGTGTTTAATATGAACATGGAAAGGGCTGCGGTTTCAGGCTCTTATTGAGCAGTCCGCGCAGTGATGGCCAAGCTGGGCTGATGAGGCAGCTCAATATACCCATTAAATGCGGAACGCTAAGACACACTAAAATCGCTAACATTTTGCGACCACCCGGGTTATAGATATGAAGGGGAAGAGAACATGATATCTTAATGGGATATATAGATATATGTATATTGTACAGAAGTATATGGCTACCACACAAGATGACAGAGGCCCTCTTTAGTCACAAGCTATTGCCCACCACAGTGGAAAGGGGCTAAAGGGACTGTCACCTGGATGCGGTGTATACTGTGAACGTTACAATACCAAAAATGATCTCTACATGGCATTAGCAAGAATTGCAATCCAATGTCTTCACCGGCACAATGTGTGTAGATCATGAAAGATAAGAACAATTTGCCCCATCTAGTCTGCCCAATTTTCTAAATACTTTCATTAGATCCTTAGCATAGCCTTGTGCCCATCCCATGCATGCTTAGATTCCTTCACTGTATTAACCTCTACCACTTCTGCTGGAAGACTATTCCATACATCCACTACCCTCTCAGTAAAGTAATACTTTCATTAGTCCCTGGCCTTATCTTATATCTAAGATAGCCTTATACCTATCCCATGCCTGCTTAAACTCCTTCACTGTATTAACCTCTACCACTTCTACTGGAAGACTATTCCATACATCCACTACCCTCTCAGTAATGTAATACTTTCATTAGTCCCTGGCCTTATCTTATATCTAGGATAGCCTTATACCTATCCCATGCATGCTTAAACTCCTTCACTGTATTAACCTCTACCACTTCTACTGGAAGACTATTCCATACATCCACTACCCTCTCAGTAAGGAATACTTTCATTAGACCCTGGCCTTATCTTATATCTAGGATAGCCTTATACCTATCCCACGCATGCTTAAACTCCTTCACTGTATTAACCTCTACCACTTCTACTGGAAGACTATTCAATACATCCACTACCCTCTCAGTAATGTAATACTTTCATTAGTCCCTGGCCTTATCTTATATCTAGGATAGCCTTATACCTATCCCATGCATGCTTAAACTCCTTCACTGTATTAACCTCTACCACTTCTACTGGAAGACTATTCCATACATCCCCTACCCTCTCAGTAAAGTAATACTTTCATTAGTCCCGGACCTTACCTTATATCTAGGATAGCCTTATACCTATCCCAAGCATGCTTAAACTCCTTCACTGTATTAACCTCTACCACTTCTACTGGAAGACTATTCCATACATCCCCTACCCTCTCAGTAAAGTAATACTTTCATTAGTCCCGGACCTTACCTTATATCTAGGATAGCCTTATACCTATCCCACGCATGCTTAAACTCCTTCACTGTATTAACCTCTACCACTTCCACTGGAAGACTATTCCATACATCCCCTACCCTCTCAGTAAAGTAATACTTTCATTAGTCCCGGACCTTACCTTATATCTAGGATAGCCTTATACCTATTCCACGCATGCTTAAACTGCTTCACTGTCACTGTATTAACCTCTACCACCTCTGTTGGAAGGCTATTCCATACATCCACTACCCTCTCAGTAAAGTAGTACTTCCCGATATTACCTTTAAATCTTTAACCCTCTAATTTCAGACTATGTCCTCTAGTTGTTGTAGTTTTTCTTCATTAAATATACTCTCCTCCTTTACTGTGTTGATTCCCTTTATGCATTTAAATGTTTCGGTCATATTCCCTTAGTTTTATCGTGTAACCCATGTACCAATTTGTTGTTGTTTTATATTTTTGTTTATTCTCCACAGTATAAATAATGTTTTTGTGGTTCATTTCCTTTAAATTAATGCTTTACTAGGTATGAATACCAAAAAGCCATCACTATTCATTTTGATGGAATTTTCCAGGGGTACAAATAATAAAGACCTAGATGTCCCCAAAAATTGCAAACATTTTTAAAAATACTGAACTACATTTTTTTAATATATATATATAGGGGTAGCTCTGGTTTCTAAAGGAGCATAATATGCAAAGTAAAGATTTCAATAAATGTTTTACAGAAATGTAACATTTTGGCCATGATTTCACATGTCTCTCTATAGGTACAGTATGTCTATACCAATGTGTTTATAAAGTACATTATATGAATGTATTATTGTCGTTATGTCGTTAATCTGACTTCTTACATCTCAAATTGATTCAATTTGTAGCTTATCCCAGCAAGTCGCATGTTGAGCTGCCCCTCCCTACCTGTCCTATTAGTTTTCTGCATCAATACCTCTTATTAACAAATAAATGGACCGCGAACCATTTAACGCCTCGAACTGATATCACCCTAAAGGAGATATCTGGACCCAGTATGGGTATCTAGCAAAAAAAATAAAAAATCTTTAAAATGGGGTAAGCTAGTGTCCGTCCGTCCCCTCCCATCACGATACCATCATTGTACAGAGTAATACATAATTATGTATAAATATTACTGCAAACCAAAGTGCTGGAAAGTTAAATACTTCAATATTTGGTTTGTGAGAGTGTGATAGCCCAATACACTCATTTAACATGGCTATGCGGTAAACCGGGAACGAGGGCACACCCGAATACAACGTATAAGGTCGGTAAACATCATGCTAGGAACAGAGCGTCAGTTTCGGCAAAAATGACGTAACTAGTATCAATGTAGAAGTTACTCAGATAGAAATAAAACTGGTTAGTGTTACTAACTAACCCATTGGTTCCAAACCCACAACCATACTTGTCTGTGTCCCAGTACAGGAATGGGGGGGGGGGGGGGGGGGTCTTAAAGACCACATAGCATTCAGCTCCATCGTCCATGGTACAGGAGCTGGGTGTGCTAATTTCTTAAGAGTTAGACGTACATAATTTAGGAAGTATTAAAGTATTAATGCTGGGACAGGATATTTATATATATATATATATATATATATATATATATATATATATATACAATATAATAATATTATTTTTCTTGTATAGCTTGTAGGTACAGTGTCTGGAGCTCATTTACTCGGGTTGGGACCCAGCTGGTTTTTTACCTGCCGCCAACAAAAAATTGATTGGAGGCCATTGTTAGGTCTATGAAGGAATAGGATGGCAACCCCTAAGTGCAGTGTGCTGGAAATAGCCGAATTTGGACAAGATCCAAAAAAAACAGTAATGTTGGCAACTATGTAACTGTATGAAAAGATGTTTAACTCTATCTGGGGGCGGACATGTTTAGAATCATGAGTTACCCATTCCTCTAATCCTATCCAAGTTCTGACCCAAGATTCCAAAGTCTTCTCTGGAGCATCTACTCAAAGTATATCATCATTACATCATCGTTTCAGAATAAAAAAAAAAAAAAAAACCTAATATATATATATTTGTGAATGTGCCGTTTAAAGACTGTAACAAATATATGTAAAAAAAATAAATAAAATAAAATAACTAAAGCAAGATATGACTGGTCTCCCAAAGGGCACATCACAAGCTTTCTAACACTCCTTCCATGAATGGGAAGAAAAACAGCTGAGACGACAACAAAAAAAGTATTTAAAGATTGTAATGTATGTGAAGAGGTCTGCGCAATGTATATCCAAGCTGAACATATCCAGAGGGGGGTTTTCATTATCAGAGACAATCCACAGGCTGGAATTTTTTTGAGCATTGGAAAATAGAGAGGTCTCTAAGTGGCGAGGGGGGGACACACACCAAAGATTTGTCATGGGGTGGAAAATGAATAAGGATTGCAAACCCAAAAGAACCAGACTCTTATTAAAAAGAATATTACAATGGGCTTTAACACCTGCTAAGTACAGGGTGAAAGCAGAAGACAAAAAAAGCCAGTAAAACGGCACCATATGCAAATTTAATACTACAATAATGAATAATTAATTTGCATAAGGTGGTGTCGGAAACGTGAAAGAGCACAAACGTATATGCATATACAAAAAAAAAAAAAAAAATGATAGTACATGAGAAGGGTAAAATAAACCCTGCCAAACAATTATTTCAACGGTGTGGTGTCATTCAATCACGGTTTGGAATTGTTCACACCCTGATCTGCAACTTACTCCACCCCCATGGCTCCTCCCACTACTACGGACCGCCAGCCTTCATTACATCCCAAAACTATGGCAGGGCATCAATGGCTGTGGACTTTGAGTTAAGAACTGGATTTTTGGACAAAACTTACATTTAGTTTAAATTCTTTTTGTATTATCCAAATATATTTAAAATAGCCATACCTTATTCTAGGGATGAATTATCCACTACTCTATGCAGAAGGTATTTTATTCAGAACTTCTTGAGGATGATGGGAGTTTGAGTCCAAATATCGTTTTAATGGGGCATGTGAGCAGCACTGCTCTACAGGGTTTTTTTTTTTTTTTAAGCAGGCAGAAATACGGTTCTGCCTGAGTAACGCAGAATTTTTCGTGTTTCATCCATTTTTAATACTAAATACATATATTTTTTCAATTAACACAAACCCCAATGCTCCATCCTTTCCTACATTATTTAAGCTTATTTATTAAGACCAGTATGTTTTATGTTTGAAACATAACCTAATCTACGTGCCAGGATATTGATACACAATGCAAAAAAAAAAAAAAAAATCAATAATCAAAGGCCTAAAAAAAACATGGCCCTCATGCCACAACTGTCTGGGTAGCAAACCTTTGGGCATCCTGAATAGCTGTGGCTGGTGATTTTGGTTTCCTAGATTGAGTGGAGTATTACAAGACTAGATCAACTCTACGGACGTTATCTAGGCTTGGTATTCCCTCTAAAGGATGTTCTAAATGCCTTGTCTATTAATTAAGTGGGTAAACGTATAAGGGGTTCCAATAAATAGGTGCCCCCTGCAAAATTTAAATCACAATACTTCATTGATGACGTTTGTTCTACTCCGGTGTATATGTTACACAATTCCGAATGATCGTAAAATGATACAAACAGACGTGGAAGGCGAAGACTGGACCAAGTCCTGATGATGACATGAACATACGTCGGCCGGACAGTGTCTGCCGAGACATGCAAAAGACGGTGATGGGTGCAAGCAAGGCATGCATGGCATAAAGGTGAGGTGGTGAGCAATGCAGTGAGGCAAGGCAGCAGTGGAGAAGTGCTCACCATTAAATGCACACTGGAGCTTGACTTCCTTTTCTAGACAGACCAGTCAGGGGTTGGGGGGGGTTTCATGGTAATAAAAAGAAGAACAGACAACGGTAAGACCACGTTAGTGAGGCAAGGAGGTGGGCAGCCAGTCCCAGCACAGAGCAGAAAAAAAAAAAAAAAAAAAAAAGAAGAATAAAATAAAATAAGAACAGAGACAAACAAAGAAGCATAGAAAACACCAAGATTCTACCACCAGACTCCTCACTGAGCCACAGACGACTAGATAGATCATGCACATAAGATATTGTGATCTTTACTATCAGACAGGTTTAGATAATACACAAACTAGCAAAAAAAAAAAAAAAAAAAAAAGTCTTCAGACGGCGAAAAATATAAATTATAATTTGCTGTGTATTCTGTAGGTCTACGCTGCGATTATTTGCAAAGTATCTACAGCTTAGTGCCCACTTCCCAAACGCTACATTTGGGTGTGAAAATCACACATCATTTTAACTCCTTCCGTTAAAATACCTTCTAAATCCTGAAGACAAAATATCCAGTAATCTGGAAACAACTTATCAGAAAAAGTGTTTAAATAGAGTATACCCCAAGAATCATGAATAGGAATGTGGTGACATATGACAAAACCAAAGGTGTCCATTATAGGGGGATGTGGGGGCTACTGATGTGGTATCCTTCACCCGCCCCCAATGTTCTCCCCCTCTTCAACCTGTAGAGGCAAGGATCCTGCTTATACTGTGTTGACTTTGGCTATGTAACAAGGAGTAATGTTATTATATTTCCATCCTTCTTTTGGATGAGTTTGGATGCAGCATCGCAATAAAGCCTACCCGTATGGTTACCATGTGAAGAAGGCCCAAGTAGAAACATACTACTTAAGGAAACACGGAAAGATGAAGGTTGGAGACTGTCATCTACCAAAGCACTCTTATAAAGTAATAACTAATAATACTCGAAGTCTGCTACTTAGTCTATCCTTTCAAGAGATCCAAGGGACTATTGAAAAATATGTTCTACGAGACAGACAACTACAGGTAGACTTTCCCCGATACAAGAGACGGGGAAATGGCAAACTTGATCTAAATGGACATGTTGAGACAATGCTGGGTGACCGTAACTACACTGCGGGGTTGTACATGGACAACACCTCAGAATGTGATCCTAAGAGTGCTCAAGAACAAAAGCCAGAATATTTGTATTTTCGTGGTAAAAGTCTTCGTCAACGCCAGAGTAAAAATATTTTACATCTAAGCGGCTGTAAGAGAAGACAAAACTCAATAAACATGAGGGTGAAGCCAGACCTACAATATATAAATAATGCACAGTGGTTCTGAAGGCAAAGTGGGTGCTGGGGCAAGTCCCGAGTACACAGTGGGTGCTGGGGTACGTCCCGAGTACACAGTGGGTGCTGGGGCACGTCCCGAGTACACAGTGGGTGCTGGGGCACGTCCCGAGTACACAGTGGTTGCTGGGGCACGTCCCGGGTACACAGTGGGTGCTGGGGCACGTCCCGGGTACACAGTGGGTGCTGGGGCACGTCCCGAGTACACAGTGGGTGCTGGGGCACGTCCCGAGTACACAGTGGGTGCTGGGGCACGTCCCGAGTACACAGTGGGTGCTGGGGCAAGTCCCGAGTACACAGTGGGTGCTGGGGCAAGTCCCGAGTACACAGTGGGTGCTGGGGCACGTCCCGAGTACACAGTGGGTGCTGGGGCACGTCCCGGGTACACAGTGGGTGCTGGGGCACGTCCCGGGTACACAGTGGGTGCTGGGGCACGTCCCGAGTACACAGTGGGTGCTGGGGCACGTCCCGAGTACACAGTGGGTGCTGGGGCACGTCCCGGGTACACAGTGGGTGCTGGGGCACGTCCCGGGTACACAGTGGTTGCTGGGGCACGTCCCGGGTATACAGTGGGTGCTGGGGCACGTCCCGGTACACAGTGGGTGCTGGGGCACGTCCCGGGTACACAGTGGGTGCTGGGGCACGTCCCGGGTACACAGTGGGTGCTGGGGCACGTCCCGGGTACACAGTGGTTGCTGGGGCACGTCCCGGGTACACAGTGGGTGCTGGGGCACGTCCCGAGTACACAGTGGGTGCTGGGGCACGTCCTGAGTACACAGTGGGTGCTGGGGCAAGTCCTAAGTGCAAATCTGCGATAGTTCCAAAGCTCAGACAATAATCCTAATAATCAAAACAAAAAATGGCAAATTGCATCGAGCAATGAAGAGAGTAAAAACCATTCTAATCTATAGTACATAGACATCGTAGGACAAGGAATCACCCAACACTTTTTCGTGCCACCCAGGCACTTAATCGTAGTGAGTCCTCTGTCCTACGATGTTGATGCTCTTTGGGTTATCATTGTTTTTACTCTCTTCATATGGAATAAAGTATTTTATAAAAAAAATTCTATAATTATGTTTGGCTCCTGGGTTGCTCTATGGAATAAAGTATTTATACATTTTTCTAAATTGTACTATTTGGCTCCTGGGTTGCTTGATTCGATTTGCAGTTTTGATCACAATGGAGTCTTCTCTGCTTCATGTCTAAACCTCTCTAACTCAATGATAAAACAGCTGTTACAAGGTGCGGACAAGTGCGTCATTGGGCAGGCTCTTTCGGTTAAACAGAAGCACATCCCGTTGCCCTTTCAGTCCAGACAGGGACAACGAGGTTTAACGCTTTGCTGGGACGAACTGAGCGGAGACCTTGTTCTCTCAGTTGTTATAGAAACAGACAAAGACACGACTGGCTGGTTAGACCCAAATCCTCGTCATTGAACAAGCACAGAAAAGGATTTGCAAAATCAGATGCAGCAAAAAAAAAAAAAATATATATATATATATCAGCTGAAAAGAATGCTGTTTGGAAAGCAAAGATACATCAGATTATGCTATCCCATGGGGAGGAATAATATAATACCATTTAAATAATGTACAATATACACTACCATTCAAAAGTTTGGAGACACTTAGAAATGTCATTGTTTTCTATGACAATATCCATCAAATGATTTGCAAAATGTATAGGAAATACAGTGACAGACATTGACAATAATGATTTGAATTCGAAAGAAGAACAGGTTTTTTCTTTTTTTTTTTTTTTTAAATCAGCCCAACAGGTTCCAGTGTTTTAATATACACATAAATACCATTTCCAATATTAACAATGTCTACACTGTATCTCTCATCCATTTGAAGTTATTTTAATGGACAGAATGTGCTTTTCTTTCAAAAGTCAGAATTTTTAATGTCTACAGCTGAAAACCGTGGTACAAATGAAAACTGGCCTTATTTAGCATTTATTTCATATACCGTATTTTCCGGCGTATATGACGACTTTAAACCCAGGAAAATCTTCCCAAAAGTTGGGGGGGTCGTCTTATACACGGAAATGCTAAGGTTTACTTACCTACTTTCTGGTCTGTCTCCTCTCCCGCTGTTAAGCCGGTCCGTGGCTGCGAGGGAACCGTTGTGAGCTCCCCTCCAGCCGCGCGGTCAATAAAGTTTGTTTAAACTTTTTTTTTAAACCAACTTTATTGACCGCGCGGCTGAAGGGGAGCTCACAACGCTTCCCTCACAGCCACGGACCGGCTTAACAGCGGGAGACAGAGCAGAAAGTAGGTAAGTACTGGGGATTGGGGAAAGGGGGGAGGAGGGTCCCAAACTCTATATTTTAACCTCATAAGTTAAAATATAGATACTATTTTCCGGTGTATAAGACAACTTTAACCCAGGAAAATGTTCTCAAAAGTTGGGGGGTCGTCTTATACGCCGGAAAATACGGTAGGTTTTCAAGGAAGCTTAAAGAGCAACAAAAAAAAAAAAAATCAACAAACATAAACATTGTTTTGGCGACAAAAGACTAGGCTGGACTAATCGATGGTAAGATGATCACCTAGACCTTATTTATACATGGAATTAAGAGAATAAAAAAAATGATCTATTCACTAGCATAATTGCTTAATAAGGAGACAGATGGGTCTGTGGAGTCTTACCGCTTAGGACTTCACTGTGTGGCTTGATACACACACTACGCATTTACTACAGAAACTAGCTCATTTGCATATTACGCCACTTGTGATGTCATCAACAGGAGACACACCAGATGCACTTAAAATACACTGTTCTTTATTCGGATGCATTTCCTTGCAACGTATCGATCATATTTTTTAATTCTCTACCTTCACAGTACGAGCAATGTTTAGCTGACAGAATCCCTTTAAAGAGGGAGGTTAGTCCCCGAACAGACCTATTTACCTAGGTGATGGGGTCCACAATAAAAAAGTGTGCTGGCCTCAAACATTAAACTACTATCAGTATAAGCGCAGTGATGCGCCATTTTCTATCTGCCAGGAATTTTCAACACAATAATTACGTTAAGTGATCGTATTTATTTATTTTTGGTGGGGAACATCCAATGCTAGGGACTCTATGAATGTAACGTCCCAATTGCAATGCTGACAATTGCGTCGGCGATGCAGTTCGGAAGATACCGGCGTGTCCCGGATTATGCATGATCGCATGCTCGATTTTTTAAGTAAGGTTAACCACTCCGATTGTGCTATATTGGCATCAACATCAACAGACTCAAGATTTGGTTAAAAATCATCAAAGCCTCTGTAGTTTCTACTTTATTTGGGAAGGAGCAACAACAACTGGATGTGCTTTAATGAAATAATACAAATAAAGCACTTTACTGTTTGGATAAGCTCTCTGAGGGGGCAGACATCTTGGCCCAAGATTCTAAACAAAATGTCACCCTCCCTGACAGTGCTATACAGAACACTTACGACGTGAATTTCTCAGGATATCTTGTAGGATGTAGTGGAAGGTTTCAACTTATACCGTTAAATGCGTCTTTGAAAAGAGAGATAAAAAAGTCCAGTCTGTACCCAACACCAATACATAATTACAAGGCCAAACATAATGCAGTGGAACTATGGATAAAAGCTCCATATCTAGATATATTTGTACTGATCAAAAAAGTGGATATTTTCACTATATCTTGTAAGACGGTGTTGATCTCCCACAACATTCTGCTTATATAGTTTATTTAACTGAATATTGCATGCCAAGCAATATTCCTAGTTAGCCATGCAAATTTGGAACACCTTCATTTTTGGACTTGAAAAAGAGCTACATTTGTGGAGTCTTTCCACGTCACAAATGTGTCACCTTCTGTTGCCTTCCATGCGATATGTGATGCCATTTTCCTAATATAAGTTCAATATATATTTAAAATGCCCTGTGGTCTATAGATTTGGTCATGTAGCAGGGAATCCTTGTCGCCACTTTTCGTGTTCAAACTTCAGGGTAGATGTCACGAAAAACATGGTATCTTTCAAATCCACATCAGTACAGTTAAAAAAAAAAAAAATGTCTTAAATACATATATATATAACTAAAAAAAACAGGTAATAATAATGATAGAATTCCCGTCGATAATGAAAGGAGTACCCATTAAAGTTCATAATGGAACACCATGATAAAAAAATAAAATGAAAAAAAAAAAACCTGCATTTTTTTTTTAATCTAAATAAATTAACATTTATGCCGGTGTGTAAAGGAGAAATAAAAATCCCTAAAACACCACTTGGCTGGGGTCTTTGATGAGGTACACAAAACAAGGGTCATTTTATAAGCCATATTAGGTCACCTAAAGTGTCAAATAAATATGGGAAGAGTGGGTTCACATGATATCTGGTTTTCAAGTATATCCCAGGGATGCTATTTTTTTGCCCAACATCCAAGGTACTATTTTTTTTGGGTACTCATTTTAGCTACCTCACAAGGCTGGAGGGCTGAGCAGACCCTTCCAGGAGTTGAACCTGCAATCTGAGTTTTGAACAGATTCTATGGTTTCGGTCATGAAGACGTTGCTACAGCCAGGTTTTGTTTATGCAGAAACAAGACCACCACTGATGGCCGATGTGCTCGTCCCCTTTTGGCTGCACTCTACGCCCACCTTTCAGAGACCGATTCGGGAATAATTGAAAAAAAGCAAACTTAATTCGTGAGCAATGAATAGAACATGATGGACAGACCTAATGCAAGGAAGGAATCAAAAGGGAAATGGAAAAGGGAAATGAACAACACACAAAGCGATGAACACAACAGGACGAGGGGTTTATAATGAGTATACACAGACTTTACAAGTGACCCATTACTAGAATAGTCATTATAACTGTGAGCACAGATATAAAGTAGCCTACTTCCCAACATTTCATATGGGTGGCTAAGAGTGTGGCCATGGACGATTACCGGAAGTCTCCAACGAGAGATATAATAAGGATAGAAAAAGGATATTTAATTTTTGATAAATAATTTGTGTGATTTTTATTGCCGTGGAGCACATCAGGGGGACACCAGAGGAGGAAAGAGGGATTTGGGTTCAAAATGGGGACTGACCCATCTAAATAGCCCCCCTTCGGAGGTATGCTGTAGGCCAAGGGTCAATAATGATTTTAATGAGTCCACATATGTAAGTAAATATTATTGGTCCCAGTGTGTGCATGGCAATGAAAGGCAGAAAGAAAAAAAGCAAACAAAAAAAAACATACTGTATATAAAACAGCTAATGAGAGACACGAAGCAAAAAAATAAATAAATAACCATTAGAAATTAATGCTTATTAAGAATAGGTTTCTTTGTGTTTTCAGATACTCATAATTAGACCAGATTTTTAATTATGGTCAGAGATGGGGATGATTTTCTATGGTATAAAGGAAAGTACTATAACTTTTACAAAGCAATTAAGAAGTGCCTAATTGTGAAGTAAAGCAGTAAGGTATCCTGGAGACAAACAAAGAAGTAGGATCCCTTTCAGCGGGGATGGACAAAAAGCTCATATAGCCGGCCCAATTGGATGGTACCTTCTCGGGAGAGGAATCACCGTTTTTTGCTCGCTTGCACCATTACAGAGGAGACCTCTCCATTAGCATATCAGACTGGCCCCACCCATAAGTCCAGATCCAAATTGCCTGGCAGGTCTCCTCTGTAAGAGGAGCATGTCTGGTGTCCCTCTAGGTGCCGTAAGCCATTACTTTCTACTTAACAGGTTGTGGTTTTCCTGTGGGAACTATTGCTCTATAGTCACAATACGAAACAGCACGCTTACTGTGTAATATGTAAGGTGCCCAGCTTATATTATTATTATTATTTTACTATATACAGTCTGATGAATGCATCCAGTGCCACTAAAGAACCGTAACACAAAAAATAACAATTTCATAGAATTCTCTTTAAAAGTCCTATTGTAACAGTACGGGTATGCAAAACAAATAAAAAGGAAATATAAAGGCAAGTCATGAGATATTGAAAGTAAATATCCAGTGCCGTCGTGTGTAAGCGGATCTTGCTGGTATACAGAAAACAATTTGGTTAAATCAAATTTACAGAAAGTAAAAATTACCTACATTGGCAATAGTCATGGATACATTTCCTCCCTCAACTATGTGGATATTGAGATTTATAAAATATTCTAAAAATATCACAAATTAGAGATTGAAAAAGACGGTGATCCTCTACATAAGGGTCCTTTTAAGATCACCTCTCACCCTTTTCCAAAGACAATCTGTCACCTTAACATTGCTTTTATTGTGAAAGGAAAGAACGCAGGAAAAAAAAAAAAATTCAAGGTTGATCCGTGCATTGTGAGGTCAGGTTTGCAATCAAATGCATAACCTTATGGCTTCATATGCAAATTAGACATTTCCCACTGAAAGTAGTTCATTTGCATATCAAGCCACAAGATCGGAAGCATGAGACTCCACAGACACTCTCAGAACACATTTACATTCACATTCTGCTAACACAATGTATAGATTTTTTTTTTTTTTACTGCCGTCGTGGTCTTCAATCTCACAGCATAAACAATGTTTAGGTGACTGGCCCGCTTTACCGTAGTCCCCGTTTATATATCTCCCATATTGGCATAAGTTTGGATAAAACTGGCCAACGTGAACCATTTTTTGGATAGACACTGAACAGGGA
The DNA here is from genome assembly GCA_036172795.1 of Pelodytes ibericus. Classification (NCBI taxonomy): domain Eukaryota; kingdom Metazoa; phylum Chordata; class Amphibia; order Anura; family Pelodytidae; genus Pelodytes; species Pelodytes ibericus. Next base: position 6,624,176 of record CM069867.1, on the reverse strand, counting down.
TAAAAAAAAAAAAAGTTATTGTGAAATATAATATACATATAATATAATATACTGTCTGGTCACAGCTCCTTCGGAAGGGGGTCTGGTTTGCTACAAAGATACCTCAGATTTTAACTTTCCTTAATTAACGTTAAAACAAGTATCTCACTAGAGTCCCCCCCCAATAACACAGCGCATCCATTTACGAGTGGGGGGGGGATGGCTTTGCTTCACTCTCTGTCGGTAGTGTAATAGATCATGAAGCAGTGTAATATGGAGGGCCACCTGCCATGCAGACTTGGTGGGTTGGACGTGACCGATATTGGAAAGTAACAGCATAGGACCTGCGGAACTTTCAGCAGTGGACCATCAAGGTCATAAAGTACCCAACGCCTTTCACGTTCTCGAAGCTTACCTTAACGCCATCCGTCTTCTTATTCAACAGAGTCCTGGTGGCTGAAAGGAGAAAGTTGGACGTGAGTGAACTCTTAAGAAAAATGACAAACGGGATCCTCGGTTTACATATTAAACAGTTAGCAAACAAAAAAAAGACAGTTGTTAAATTATTTTCATTAAATGCACACTCCAAAAAAAAAAAAAAAAACCCCAACAAATTAATAAATTATCATGTTTATTTCATTACTCGTTTATTTTAATGGACAAACACAAAATGTACCGGCTAATGGGAGACCAATGTAGTGAAAATCCATGGAATTCATCATAAACCCTTCAAGAAAGTGGTAGGAGTGAGGCAAATGAGCATCTATTTTTCTGTGATACGATAAATATCAATGGTAAATTTATCACACACACACAAAGGAGACTGACACTCTGGTCTGAGGTCTATAGGGGGGAAAAAAAACCATGATGTGGTATTTGAGAAGAAACACCACTGGACTGTAGATTATACAGCTTCCATTGTATTTCTATCCATAGGTTGTGGTGGCACAACTCAGGAGTAGGAAAATGGTGGATGTGGCACTGTGTGTTGGCATCATACGGCGCATACTATTAGATGCCATTACTACCCGTTGTCAGCTTTATCCATTCCCCAGGTGTTCGAGGATCTCCACGTATGTAGATTGTGCCAAGAAGGAAAATTGGCCGACTAATGCTCAAAATTCCCGGATCCTTTGCCAACAAGAAATCCTAACACACAGTTACCCATCAGGCCTGAGAATTAATGCCCCAACGACCATATGCCGTAATGCTTTCTGCAGCCGTCCACTTAATCCCATCCCTACGGTTTCGGTTACAATCCCAAATAAAAAACGTCAAGCAGAGACATCCGTAGGAACAGCAGAAACCGGTCTAAAAATCTCACAAAAAGGATCTCGGTAAAAGAAAGTAGATATTATTATTTTTTTTTTTTTTTACCCCAAAACAGAATTACTAACGGTAACTGGTACCGCAGTACTGGCATGCTAGAACTCGTAACAACATACGTTAATACTTGGTCACAAAATATATCACGAAGCAAGATGTAAAGGATAACTGTCCAAAAAATGAAGTCAAGTCTAATAGAAAGATTGCATAAAGTTTAGGCATTTTAAACAAATACTTTAATGAAATAATATAAACAAAGCACCTTATTGAGTCTTGTTTGCTCTGTATATCAGGGGGAGGACATATTGTTTAGAATCTTTGCTCTGTAAGCTCTATCAGGGGCAGACATGTTTAATATCTTTGTTTAGTTCTATCAGGGGGCAGATATGTGGTTTAGAACCTTTGCTGTGTATAGCTCTATCAGGGGCGGACATGTTGTTTAGAATCTTTGCTCTAGATAGCTCTATCAGGGGCGGACATGTTGTTTAGAATCTTTGCTCTGTATAGCTCTATCAGGGGGCGAACATGTTGTTTAGAATCTTTGCTCTGTACAGCTCTATCAGGGGGCGGACATGTTGTTTAGAATCTTTGCTCTCTATAGCTCAATCGGGGGCAGACATGTTGTTTAGAATCTTTGCTTGTATAGCTCTATCAGTGGCAGACATGTTGTTTAGAATCGTTGCTCTCTATTGCTCTATCAGGGGGCGGACATGTTGTTTAGAATCGTTGCTCTCTATAGCTCTATCGGGGGCAGACATGTTGTTTAGAATCGTTGCTCTCTATAGCTCTATCGGGGGCAGACATGTTGTTTAGAATCTTGGGTAAGATCTGACCCAACATTTTGACCCCCTGTTATAGCTATATCAAGCAAAGTGGGCTAAATTATATTTGTAATCTTTAATTACCGGTAACATTTATATTTAAAATGTCTGATGCAAGCTTTCAATTAAACAGAACTTGTATTTTTGTAGACAGTTGTCCTTTGAAACCAATTAATTTCCATTTGGAATATTTAGCCATCTTAGTGCTAGTAGGATAGGCAGCCTATTCAAGTGGATAGGCAGCCCAGTGCAGCGGATAGGCAGTCCAGTGCAGCGGATAGGCAGCCCAGTGCAGCGGATAGGCAGCCCAGTGCAGCGGATAGGCAGCCCAGTGCAGCGGATAGGCAGCCCAGTGCAGCGGATAGGCAGCCCAGTGCAGCGGATAGGCAGTCCAGTGCAGCGGATAGGCAGCCCAGTGCAGCGGATAGGCAGTCCAGTGCAGCGGATAGGCAGTCCAGTGCAGCGGATAGGCAGCCCAGTGCAGCGGATAGGCGGCCCAGTGCAGCGGATAGGCGGTCCAGTGCAGCGGATAGGCGGTCCAGTGCAGTGGATAGGCGGTCCAGTGCAGTGGATAGGCAGTCCAGTGCAGTGGATAGGCAGCCTATTCAAGTGGATAGGCAGTCCAGTGCAGTGGATAGGCAGTCCAGTGCAGTGGATAGGCAGTCCAGTGCAGTGGATAGGCAGCCCAGTGCAGTGGATAGGCAGCCCAGTGCAGTGGATAGGCAGCCCAGTGCAGTGGATAGGCAGCCCAGTGCAGTGGATAGGCAGCCCAGTGCAGTGGATAGGCAGCCCAGTGCAGTGGATAGGAAGTTGTAGCCTAGTTCATGGATTTTTTAATGACTAGGATGTTACATAACATGATCATAACATCAGTGGAAGTTAGGGTTGCCACCTTTTCTACCAAAAAATACTGGCCATGCTACTGACTCCATAGATTTAACATGGGCTATTTAAGTCAGTGGCGCCCAAATCCATCCGACAAGGACCAACACCCTAAGTTTTATACATATCCTTTTTGAACACAAGTGGGTAAACCCTATATACTGGACTGTTGGGTGGTTTGAGAACCACTGTCCAAAAGAAATGAAAACATGGCGGTGGGGAACATCGGAATATACCGAAGAAGAAAGAAACCTTAGTTAGGGCATTTAACAACTCAAGATAGCTCAGTTGGTGAATGCCCCCGACTACAGAGCCTGTTCATACCTGAAGGTCACAGTTTCAAACCTCAGCAGGGTCAACTCAACCCTACCACCTTTCCGAAGGTCCATAAACCACTACCATCAATTGGATAACAACTTATATTATTTCGGCTGCCGATTCGGTTGATTCCTAGAGTGTACGCTATAAAAAGAGCTCTGAGTCCCACTGGGAGGAAGACGATTTATAATAGTTATTATTTTCCTACTGGCAGTCTAGATCTGGCCAGAGATGACTCGGAAGAAGAAGCCAACATGCTCATCGAGTGAAACAGTTGGAAGGCTTGTGAACGCACCTTGTATATGGAGCCGAGACACCTTAGCGCTCAGTTATCAAGGGAGTTAGTGATATTAGCGTGATCGCAAAAGAAGTCTTGTGATCTAGCTAAAACGTTTTCATTAATGCGGACATTAAAACAAGAACCGGTGGCCCAACTGCGTCTCCGATAGTTGGGTTTACCAGTAGTAATGTTAAGGATGAAGGATGGCTTGTAACATTTAATATTGTTTGTAAATGCGACGGAGGCTAATCCATTTAATATAAAAGGAAGTAAATCTTAAATATCATATATGTGTACACAGTATAGCAGTATTTGGGGCATAATAACTGAATCTAGTATTAGGGGTAATTGTATACATCCCCTCCCCCCCAGGTACTCAGGATGGGTCTCCAAATCCTGCGCCCGGCCCTGCTGTCCTTCCTGTACATGACAAGGAGTTTCTAATTACATTCCACAGAAGCCACATGCTCCCTGGTAAAACCGTTCCATGGCCTCTTCTCTCTTGGGACACACTAGAAGCTGGGTCGTGGTTACCTGAATCAAGCCAGCTGCTCATCGCGGCCATTCTTTTATCATACAATCAAAAACACAGGCCGGTTCCAATTATAGGGACTGTTAATTAATAGCTATAATGAAATCGCAAGGAGTTGCATTGGCACGGCTTCCTAAATAAAAAAAAAACTTTAATATTTTTTTAAAAAGTGGTTCCGTGCACTGCCCATCTTGCATAAAAACCACCGGTTTCTCTTTGTAGCGCGAGCAAACAAACTGATTTAGCAAGTCACTTCCTATCCGCTATAAACTGCATTCCAAGAATAATATCGTTATTGCCACTAGTCCTGCCCATCTCCTCAAATCTCTCCATCTTGGGTTATATCACAGCACACAGAGCTGGCTGAGACCATCCCACCCATAATTCCAAGCACCTGAAATAGGTATAAAAAGCGAACTTGCGACATTCCGAGTTCAATGTAGAGATGCTGATTCCACAGTAATGGCCAACGACCGCACTTTCTCAAAGTTGAGCATATGCAGAGGTATTAAGCCCGCCTCCAGCGTACTCGTTGTTGTCACTCAATTTAGAGGGTCCTGGAAATGGGGATGGGACACTTCATCCCCCCTGCATCCGCTTCACCGCCGTCACTTCACCACACGACAGCTCGTCGCGGAAGATTTCATCGCGGGACATTTCATCGCTAAAGGTGGGTTTTAATGTGTTAGAGTTAGAAGATAGAGTGTTAGAATTAGAATTTTAGTATAATTAAGGTTTGGGGGTTAGAATAAGTTTTTAGGGTTCGGGGTTAATTTTAGTATCAGGGTTTAGGGGGTTAATTTTAGTATTAGGGTTCGGGGTTAGTATTAGGGTTTAGGGGGTTAATTTTAGTATTAGGGTTCAGGGTTAGTATTAGTGTTTAGGGGGTTAGTATTAGGGTTTAGGGGTTAGTATTAGGGTTTAGGGGTTAGTATTAGGGTTTAGGGGTTAGTATTAGGGTTTAGGGGGTAGTATTAGGGTTCAGGGGGTAGTATTAGGGTTCAGGGGGATAGTATTTGGGTTTAGGGGGTTAGTATTAGGGTTTAGTGGGTTAGTATTAGGGTTTAGTGGGTTAGTATTAGGGTTTGGGGGTTAATTTTAGTATTAGGGTTTGGGGGGGCACTTTGGGGGAGAATCATTTATTGGGGGGGTATTTTCTTTTTACTTGTACATTTGTAAGAACTGACAGTTCAGCGCTAAACTGTCAGCCCTTACATAGCCGCGTCCGCAATCAAACGGCCGCGTTATTCTTCATTGCTGACAGTTCAGCGTTCTAACTGCCGTGCTGAACTGTCAGCGATGAAGTCGCCGCGCTGAAGTGTCCTAGACCCCCCTGGAAATTATTTTCAAAGTAAAATGACAGGAGAACTAACTGTTTTCTTAAGTAAAAATAAGTGCATTTCACATAAAAAAAATGTACAGAAAAAAAAATGTACAGAATGCAGAATACTAGGACGGCAATAGAAATACAGAGACGTACTCTATATATAACTTTTTTTCTATTTATTAGATATATAATATAAACCTATTTTGTGGAATCTCTTCATAGTGGGCTGACGGGAAGGCCAAAAGGTCATTTATTGTGGCTTAGCAAGAGCGACCTTTCTTGAACAGGATTTAAATGAGGCCAAACGTAATGTTTATTTTTGTTTTCCGTCGTTTCTGTTGCTGTAAAGGGAATTGCCAAGCTTGTGACTGGGGTAATCCAGACTCCAATCCTCGACAGGTCAGAGATTGGAGCTATAGCTGCTTAATCACTGGTTTTATCCGTCACCGGGACAGCTGGGCGCGAGTCATAAGCCACATGTGATCGAGGAGGATTCGCGGATGGAGAGGATCGGAATTAAGAAATAGGCGTCTACGACGTGTGTTTATCAACTGTACTATAAGCAGAGAAGTGTTTATTAACAAAACAAATCTCTTTGTTTATCATCTACTGAAAGGACACCAGAAATACAACTATCATTACGAGAATCTATATGTAGAACATTTTTTTTTTTTTTTAAATGGTTTGGCACGTTTGAAGTTATACAATATCTTTGCAATTACTTTTTTTTTTAAATTCTTTTAAAAAAGAATATATTAAAGAAGGTTATGGTCATTAATATTTATTTCCCATGATCAAAAAAGGGGGACAAAATGTGTATGACATAATACTTTTTTTTTAATTTTCTTTCACTTTTATTTGCTGATTTATTAAACTATTTTAAAGGGACTGTATCACTTAAACATCTTGGACCTGTAAAATGTACTGCAAATTTTGAGAATAAAAAAAACCCCTAATACTAACACTAACCCCCCCAACCCTAATACTAACCCCCCTAACCATAATAATAACACTAACCTCCTAACCCTAATACTAACACTAACCATCCCTAACCCCAATACCAACACTAACCCCCCCAAACCCAAATACCAACACTAACCCCCCCAAACCCAAATACCAACACTAACCCCCCGAACCCTGATAACAAAACTAACCCCCCCAAACCCTAATACTAACACTAACCCCCAAACCCCAATACTAACATTAACCCCCCGAACCCTAAAACTAACACTAACCCCCGAACCCTAAAACTAACACTAACCCCCTGAACTCTAATACTAACACTAACCCCCCAAACCCTAATACTAACACTAACCCCCCTGAACCCTAATACTAACACTAACCCCCCGAACCCTAATACTAACACTAACCCCGCGAACCCTAATACTAACACTAACCCCCCGAACCCTAATACTAACACTAACCCCCCAAACCCTAATATAACACTAACCCCCCGAACCTTAATACTAATACTACCCTCCCCCAAACCCTAATACTAACACTAACCCCCCGAACCCTAATACTAACCCCCCCGAACCCTAATACTAACACTAACCCCCCAAAACCCTAATACTAACACTAACCCCCCAAACCCTAATACTAACACTAACCCCCCAAACCCTAATACTAACACTAACCCCCCGAACCCTAATACTAACACTAACCCACCCAAACCCTAATACTAACACTAACCCCCCGAACCCTAATACTAACACTAACCCCCCGAACCCTAATATAACACTAACCCCCCGAACCTTAATACTAATACTACCCTCCCCCAAACCCTAATACTAACACTAACCCCCCGAACCCTAATACTAACCCCCCCGAACCCTAATACTAACACTAACCCCCCCGAACCCTAATACTAACACTAACCCCCCAAACCCTAACACTAACCCCCCAAACCCTAATACTAACACTAACCCCCGAACCCTAATACTAACACTAACCCACCCAAACCCTAATAATAACACTAACCCCCCAAACCCTAATACTAACACTAACCCCCCGAACCCTAATACTAACACTAACCCACCCAAACCCTAATACTAACACTAACCCCTCAAACCCTAAAACTAACACTAACCCCCCAAACCCTAATACTAACACTAACACCCCTGAACCCCAATACTAACCACCCCGAAACCTAATACTAACAGTAACCCCCCCTTACTCTAATACGAAGACCCTAATAATACTCACCTTGTATGCAATCGCGGGATTATCTGCTAAATAGCTCTTGGTCAAAGCTGATTAGTAGTATGCAAGGTTACTTTAAGGGGGTAACCACCATTGGTAACGAAGACTGACTACATCTACGTGTTGATTGGGATAGTGATGGCCCTGCACCTCGTAGCCACACAGTGCTCGGTGGTTTTAAATTACAACACACAAACTATGTTTATTATAGGTAAACACACCACGTCAACATTCGTGTAAAACAAACCCCCCAAAAAAGTGTTTTCCACGTCCCATAACACATGTGCAAGACCAAAGCAACCAACGTGTACACGAAACAAGACAAACACGGGTTCAGTGCGTTGGGTTGACAACTCGATTCTTGTCACGGTCTTTTAAATAGAAATGCTTAAATGAAAGCATCCAAATAAAATACCTTACTGGTAACTTTCTGCTTGTGTAGTACTATGCGGAGGGAGTCATCTTTGGTCAGATCTTCCTTCACCTGGGCCAAGATTCTAAACATGTCTGCCCCCTGATAGAGCTATACAGGGCAAAAAATCTTTCCTCTAAACAGAACTTCAGTTCTGTTGAAGACAGTTGTCCTTTAAGGAAAAAAGGCAGACCATTTCCAAGAAGGACTGAATAGATGACTAGCATGCAAGTCAGGTTAGTAGCAGTTACCCAGGGTTATACATGGAACAAAACTCCACACTAGGGATATCCCGAGACTCCATGCTATTATTTAGAATTAAAGGGTACACCAAGTCCTGCCCCTGAGCATGCAGGCACTGGGCATGCAGATCTACCAGGGGCAGGAGAAATCAGAAAGGATAGTGTGGAACCAAAAGACGAGGGAGTCAATAAGGAGCAATGGGGGTGGGGTTGGGGGTGGGGTAAGAGGGGCTGAAGTTTTGGGTTGGTGGGGTATGGGACATGCCACGTACCTTGCTCAGCCAACTGGGCAGCACTGGTGGCGGCCACAACGGGGGCGGAGCTCTGCCTGCCAACTGATTGGACAAAATCATTCAGTGGGAGGAGCCGCATCAAAAGCAACATTAAGCCCAATCAGCAACAAGAAAAAGCAAGATGCAAGTCAAATTAGTGTTGAAATATATATATATATATAGAAAGAAAGAAAAAGAAAAAAAAAAAAAAAAAGGAGAATTCAATATACTTTAAAGATGAATGTGTACATTAATTTCAGGGTTGTCTGGGGGAAGTGGTTAGGGAGAAATTTGCAAAGCACAAAAGATGAAAGTCATGTTTCTCAGATGCTATTTTAAGCTTTTCATTTGATAGTTTTGTTCTTTTTTTTTTTCTTTTTTTAACAATCCGTGAGCCTCAAATAGAGTCCGGAATTTAAGACTAAACATATTCTACCCTCTCAGCTTCTCTGCATGTATTTATTGCAGGATTGGCTGACCAGACACAGGATGTGGTTTAGTCACTTTGCGTCTGTTAATTGACATCAAGAGAAAAGAAGACATTTAGCATATCTGGCAGTGCAAGTTACACAGCAGGGGCTTGAATATTTAAAGACTTTAGGAGCCAGCCTAATTAGTATTTAACGACACTTCAGTAGAGTTCTATGTAAAACAATCAAAAAAAACTTGGGAGCCAGCAACAGACTGGCTCCTGGGATTTTTGAAGCCTTATCTTCAGTGCATTCTGGATAAAAGAACTCTTTTGTGCTGGCAAAATTGACTCCCGACCATCTCAGGCAAAAAAAAAAAAAAATGGTAAATCAGCAAATAAAGACAAATCGTAAATAATGAAACGCACAGGGAAGGGGTAGCACATGTCATGGTTCGAGGTGTGAAGAAAGAGGAACGGGAAGTCCAAACACTCGTGGGAGGTTTTGGGGAATAGTATTAATCCTTAGCACCTCGTTCAATTCTAGAAAACCAAGAAATGCGTTGCCTGGTGGAGGAATAGTGCGAGAAGGACAAGGATCTGTGCTTCAAGTACATCTCACTTGGGTTAAAAAATAAAATAAAGTGAAACACGATGAGGACATTTAAAAACAGAGAGCCACACACAGTAAAAACACATTTCCCCCTTGTATATCCCCGCCCCACAGAGCTTGCAAATCTCATTTTATTAGAAGGTAGGGGGCCGGAATTCTTCAGACCCTCCATCTTGAACTGGAACCCTGAATCTCCAACATCAGAAGGTCCAACCGTTCTTCAGATTGTAAATTTTCTAGTTACCATATGTATCAAACATGAAAATGTAACCAACCCTGAGCAAAATGGCCATGTGCGTCGTTTCGACCCTTGTGTCCAGAAACTAGATCGGAGTCCTCCTGGCTGTATATCAGTAGCTCAAAGACCGTTGAATGCATCTGGATAGTTATTTTTAAGGTGGGCAGTTACTTTTAGAACATGCCAGGCATACCCAGCTCATTTTATACTCGGCAGAACTTGGCGTAGAGAAGGAATGTCCTATATTTAAACCCGGATGTAATGCTAACCACAGCTATCTGGTCACATGAGGGAGTCCTTGTGAGACCACGTTATAGAGGGTTTTCTATAAAAGGAGATTCCCCTCTCCTCACTTCCCAAATACACAATCCCGCCCTTCCAGAGAAACGTTTGATTCAGCTGTATGGTCAACGTGTTGAAGATCTCACCACCAATCTATTTTTTCCCCCAGATCTCTTTCCCCCTACAAAACATCTGTTAAAGAGCATGCATCCCCAGTTTGGTTAATAGAGAGGAACACCATAGAAGCAAACAGATGAAGTAAAAACATCCATAGTTACAAGAAGTCATGGTCAAGTTACTAAATTCACCTTTGTCCACCTCCCAACGCATCCTGGGTAGAATCTCTAAGGTGAGCTAACTTCCGATAGACACGGTATAGACTTAAATCTTTTTTTCTGTGACGAGGGACCATTACAGGGCAAACGTAAAACATTAATTTAACACCCACCAAAGCAGCTCACTAACCATGAAATTAACAGAGGCCTGCTTCTGTCTATGCTTCAAGTTGCCGCACGCTGGAAAAACATACCACATTATATCCCACGTTCTGGCCTCATTGTTCCTTCAGGTAGAACTAATCCAGGTGAACATGGCAAAATGAGTAGAAGCAGCTTCATGGTATGTGGCCAACATAAAGTTGACAAGCCACTTGGAGGTTTATGTGCCTGACCTGTTCTAGAGTACAATGCAGAAGTTCAGATTAACCTTGACGTAAAAAACTGGAACAGCTTATAGATCGTATAGTACCTGGGTTATAAAAAGGAGGGCTGGTCCAAAACTTGTTGAACAAAAGTGACTAGAAGCTCCCACAAATGGTAAGGCAGGAGACAAACACAGACTTCCGGTGAGTGACACACCTGGCGCTTTTTTCGCACCGAAACGCAATCGTAGGTCTGTAATAAGATCCAGGCGTTACACTTACCAGATGTCTGTGTTTGTCGCCGATAATATTAATTTAAAAAAATACGTTTTGTAACTACAGGCGCGACGGTTCCGTCCCACTCGCGCCTGCTTCTCTTTGTCCTGAAAACATATAAGTAGGGGTTGCCACCTGGCCGGTAAAAGATTGTCACCAGGCCAATGTTAAGTCTATGGAGACAGTACCAAGGCCGGTATTTTTCGGAAGAAAAGGTGACAACCCTACATATAAGCCTAAAGTAACATCTCTCCTTTGTTCTGTAAAATTTCGCTAATGCCCGTGGACAACACATTTCGCTATCACTTACACAGTTCCCAGACCACCACGTGTCTCCGACCCGCCAAACGCTACCTGCTTGGTCAGTCAACTGTTGGCCATTGCTAAATTTTTGTGTGTTTATGACTAACTTGGCCTTTAATGTCCAAACCATAATCTTTATGAAGCGCTCTTTTAATGAAAAAAGAGCGTTCACAGGACCAGGTCATTAAACTCAAGGGATCAGCAGTAGCAATTTCCAGGGAGATGTTGTTTATAATAAAAGACGACAGGAGAGAGAGAGACGAAACTATGTAAAGTACGAGCACAAGTTGAAACGATTGGTCAACTCCCTCCCTAGTAACTCGAACAGAAAATACAAAAATACTGCCATGGCTTAGGTCATGGAAAATACTAAATTCCATCACTCTGCATGCCAACAACAAAGGAGAAGGGGGTGTGAAGTCCACCGATGGTGAGACAGCGAGAAGCTGAATTACTTCATTTTAACACAGCCCCCATTCTTTCTTATTTTTTTTATTATTAAATCCGTAATGACACGTGTAGTGACAATTAAAACCCATAGTGCTTCTGAATTGTTACATTATTTCAAATAAGTTCGGTCATTCGACCTGGAATTAAAGTGTCATTTACTAATCTGCTATTGACGAGTAGAAGTGAGAAGGGTATAGAACAAACATATGTCTGCCCCTCTTAACTCCGTTTTCGGTCTCCCTCTAGTTTTCACCTTCGACATGATCAAACCCAGCCTTTTACTACTGCCTCTCTCTTTGCTTTTCCCTGGTGGTTGGGTGGGTAGCAGGAGGTCTCGGATGTCAACCAACACAGATCTCTGTAGCACGGTGATCCTAGCTATACTGTGCGAGGCCTCAAATCGGAGGCTTGCTGTGCTAGGACATCATTACTTTCCTTCCAACAAGAATGGGGTTTACATTACAGCAACTGGGGTCTGGTATAAAGGTCTTACAGCACCGCCAGATGTCCGAAAAGGTCTTTAGTGGCACTTTTTGCACTCGTTTTTCAAAATTAATGCCAAAGACAAAAATCCCAATGGTAGTTGTGCATTGTACCACAAACCTTTACAAGAACCATATACCACATAATTTAGTTTTCTCAGAAATCACAACATATATGCCCTAGGTATGTTTATACCTCTATATCAACAAACACACCACATATATGTAACTTCTCAATGTGAAATATTGGCAAAATATTGACACATAGAAAGGGAAAGATGTATTCCTGCATTTAAAAACAAAAGTGAAAAGCTGTGTTTCCGAGGCCCAGTGATGGATACTGGTCCAGAGTGATGCGGTTATCATCATACAATAAGCTTTATTCGTCTGTGCAAATTAAAACAAATGACCACATCCGTATCTAATGGTTGATGAATTATTCCACAGGGAAATATAATCCAATAAATTGAATGTGCCAAACTTATTATCACCTGCTCTTTGAAACTGTGGCCAGGATGGAGAATTTTACATGAACAGTTAGAATAAGGGACACTTAGCAGGTCTGCACCTAAGACAGCCACCCTAGCTAGCGCCAGTGAACCAGATCAAAGGTGCCTCCTTATCCAACCTTTTCATACATTGTCCGAGGCTGGCTATCAGCAGCGGGAATGCATATTTCTAAACATGCCGCCTGGAGAATCATAAGGTCTCCCGATACGACCAGATCGGTAACCTTCCATTCATACGCCTTCAGTTCCAGGCCAGACTTACCTGAAAAATTCCGAGAAACCAGCATAGTTGTGAGAATGGCCCCCTGCAAAAGACAAATGAAAAGACATCGTTATCCAAGGTGCTAGAAGAAGCACCTAGGTATAAAACGCCCCATATTGTTACACTCAAGACCCCAACTATGCAGAGATTTGACATATTACATTGTGATATATACATGCTCTTAGTTTCCAGGTTCTATATGGATTATCCAGAAAGTTCTAGATGAAGGAAAAACACGGCTCTTATGCCCAGGGTTGGACAAGACTAGGCCCCTTTAGGAGCCACAGAAATGGTACTACTATGTCAAAACAATCAAATAGGAGGATGAAGGAGCCTGCATTTGGGATCTTAGAGCCTTGCTCCCGTGATTTCTCATGCCCTGGTAATGCCCGATTCGGCGCTGTTATATATTACTTTGGAGCAGACCTGTCCACTGAAATTCCCGTCTCAATTGCCCACAGATCTCTCCTTATTGAGAAGACCCTTAGGAATTAACGTAACTTTTATAAAACTGAAATCAGTGGTGCTGAAACAGGGTTTAATGAAGACAGTCGACGGAGCAGAGACAGAGAGGAAGGAAGACTTACCTTCAGCTTTCTCCGGGCGTTGAACTTGCGCAGGCATTCCACCGTCTCTTGTCTGTGCATCATTGAGGCGACAGTGGATCGTTGCTGGAATTGAAACAACTGCATTAATTCAAGATCGGCAGATAAACCAGGATCTTACAAGGAGAACGTTCTAGACAGCTGTTACAGGAGAACGTTCTAGACAACTCTTACAGGAGAACGTTCTAGACAACTCTTACAGGAGAACGTTCTAGACAACTCTTACAGGAGAACGTTCTAGACAACTCTTACAGGAGAACGTTCTAGACAACTCTCACAGGAGAACGTTCTAGACAACTCTCACAGGAGAACTAGACAAAGCCTATCCCATGCATGCTTAATCTCCTTCACAGTATTAACCTCTACCACTTCTACTGGAAGACTATTCCATGCATCCACTACCCTCTCAGTAATGTAATACTTTCATTAGTCCCTGGCCTTATCTTCTATCTAGGATAGCCTTGTGCCTATCCTATGCATGCTTAAACTCCTTCACTGTATTAACCTCTACCACTTCTACTGGAAGACTATTCCATCCATCCACTACCCTCTCAGTAATGTAATACTTTAATTAGTCCCTAACCTTATCTTATATCTAGGATAGCCTTATACCTATCCCACGCATGCTTAAACTCCTTCACTGTATTAACCTCTACCACTTCTACTGGAAGACTATTCCATGCATCCATTACCCTCTCAGTAAAGTAATACTTTCATTAGTCCCTGGCCTTATCTTATATCTAGGATAGCCTTATACCTATCCCATGCATGCTTAAACTCCTTCACTGTATTAACCTCTACCACTTCTACTGGAAGACTATTCCATACATCCACTACCCTCTCAGTAAAGTAATACTTTCATTAGTCCCTGACCTTATCTTATATCTAGGATAGCCTTATACCTATCCCACGCATGCTTAAACTCCTTCACTGTATTAACCTCTACCACTTCTACTGGAAGACTATTCCATACATCCACTACCCTCTCAGTAATGTAATACTTTAATTAGTCCCTGGCCTTATCTTATATCTAGGATAGCCTTATACCTATCCCATGCATGCTTAAACTCCTTCACTGTATTACCCTCTACCACTTCAGCTGGAAGACTATTCCATGCATCCACTACCCTCTCAGTAATGTAATACTTTCATTAGTCCCTGACCTTATCTTATATCTAGGATAGCCTTATACCTATCCCACGCATGCTTAAACTCCTTCACTGTATTAACTTCTACACTTCTGCTGGATTGCTAATCCATGCATTAACTACCCTCTCGGTTAAGTAATACTTCCTGATATAAGGCTTAAATTAGAGAGGCAAAGGTTTAAAAGTATGTCCTCTAGTTGTGGTAGTTATTCTTCATTTAAATATACTCTCTTCCTTTACTGTGTTGATTCCCTTTATGTATCTAAATGTTTCTATCATATCTCCCCTGTTACGTCTTTCCTCCAAGCTATACATGTTAAGATGCTTTAACCTTTCCTGGTAAGTTTTATCCTTCAACCCATGAACCAGTTTAGTAGCCCTTCTCTGAACTTTCTCCAAAGTACCTATATCCTTCTGGAGATACGGTCTCCAGTACTGCGTACAATACTCCAAGTGAGGTCTCACCAGCGCTCTGTACAATACTCCAAGTGAGGTCTCACCAGTTCTCTGTACAATACTCCAAGTGAGGTCTCACCAGTGCTCTGTACAATACTCCAAGTGAGGTCTCACCAGCGCTCTGTACAATACTCCAAGTGAGGTCTCACCAGCGCTCTGTACAATACTCCAAGTGAGGTCTCACCAGCGCTCTGTACAATACTCCAAGTGAGGTCTCACCAGCGCTTTAGAATTATTATGATTATTATATTTCTGTTTATTAAACAATTTAAAGAAAATCTTGTCCTTTAATTATATTGTTTCCTAATATAACAAAACAAAATGTGTTTAAAAACCTATAAAACCAGTGATAAGAATAAGGATAGTTAGATACTAGTAGCCATGATGAAGTATCAGTGGCATGCTATACTTACGCAGACCCATGGGTGCTTCAGAGCCTGGTCTGCAGTGATGCGCTTTGTGGGGTTTATTGTCAGCATCTGATTGATTAAGTTCTTTGCTTCGGGGGTCACAGTGTCCCACTCGGGCGAAGGGAACTGCGGGGAAAGAAATAGGTAAATGACAAAAGACACTCCTAGGGTAGCACAGATTGTAGATCTGCCTGATCCCCCATCCCGGAATTTGCAGTACCTATGTTTCAGTCACTGTCTACACCAACGACCCCGCCCCATTTGTTGACGCAACCCCTACTGGCCAGAAAAACTTGCACTGAACTCTACCTCCAAAGGAAAAGATGCCACAGAACCACAAATAAATCCAGGTATCCCTACCACTGTTGCTCAATAATGCCTCTACTACCCACTGAATTTTAAGTGGAGGGGTTTTTACCGTCAGCTTTACCCCCACCATAACATCTGTTGCGAAATGCAACAATCAATCTCTATGTTCTACATGTATAAAAGGTATATGGCAGGGGGGGGGGGGGTCAAACTGTGGCCTTCCAGCTTCTAGAGCCTACATTTCCCATAGATTAGTAAATATTTGTAGATGTTAGGAACCAAAGAGCTTCCCTTCGGGAGCCAGGGAAATGGTACTTCCATAAAGTTCAATTACAATAGTTAGACAGGCCATTCGGCAACATGGCTTTTGAAACAAAGGGGCTTATGGGTAAAGAGACAATGGACAAGGTTCTAAAAGTATAGCATTCCATGGTAACTGCTCCACTTTTAGCACTTTGCCCCAGGATAGCTCTTGATATAGTACATAACCTTTTATTTTTTGTAAATCTTGTAAAATCTACATCCTTATTTGTCCCTAGGGTCTTGTCTATCGTCCAGTGGCGCCCATAGACACTCAGTCTGCCGGACAAACCCTGTGTGCGTTAAACCACCAGCTGGGACTGTGATTGATTACGGATCCGTGTCACCAATATAAAGATAATAATATGTACATTTCCTTACATCATACGCGCCGGCTTTGATTTGTTGGTACAGCTTATGCTGATCTTCATCCCAGAAAGGAGGGTAACCCACCAGTAGTATGTACAAAATCACCCCTAAAAAAAACAAAAAGCAGAAACAGGGCAAATCAGCCTCCCCTCATTCATTCTCTTAGTTAAGGCTACATCCTCATATGGAGTGGAAAAACAAATCACTCTGCTTTAGCTTAACAGCCCAATAAAACTAAAACTATTATAAAACTAAAACTTTGTCATCTGGCTAGCTGAACATCATGGGATTTGTTTTAAATAAGAATAATTAAATGCATTGTCAAAGCATTCTTAAAAAAACTGTAGCGCTGCTTACCACATGCCCAAATATCGACTGGTTTTCCATAGGGATCTTTCCTTAGCACCTCTGGTGAGAGGTATCCTGGTGTGCCAGCGAAGCCTGCCAGAAAAAGAGACCAATGTCAGACTCCAAACCTCCTAGAAACTGGTTATACCATACATAAGGTGGGAAAAAGTAACTTGCAATAATTAACCGGAAAACGTAACCTTCTGCAGATCTCATGAGGATCAAATCGAGCCCAAGCGTAAAATGGGAATCTCCCCCAGCATCACCTGGGAGCCAATTAGCGCCCTCCCCTAGAGATGCATTGGGATGCCCACTGTATGTGTGCAGGATGTCAGGGATTGTTGGAATTAAAAGGTGCTCGAGTCAGTGCTCCACCGCAAATGACACCAGTAGCTCAGCACTTGAGTTGAACTGATCCCGTAGTATAGGCCACATTACCACGGAATAAACTCAAATCATGTTTGCGTGAGTTACTGGTGTCATTTCTTACAGTGAATTCACACATCTGTTCTGTTCCCCTATTCACTGCGGTCAAAAAAGAAACAAAAAAAAAAAAAAGACTGGGAGGAAGCTTCTGCTGTACCTGAACATGCTCAGTGCAAGAGAGAACCCAGAGCATCTGCACTGATCCTCTTGACAGTGTAACAAAAAAAAACAAAAAAAAAAAAACCTCAACAATGTACAGATTAAACTTTACTAGGGTCATCAAAGTCATATGAATACGGTTTGCACATCCAGCATGAACGTCCGGCAGGAACGGAATACTCACCAAACCATGCCTGTTGGTCTCCCTGCACCTCTATGGCAAGTCCAAAATCGGCTAATTTCACTGCAGCTCCCTTGCATTTACTGGCTAGCAACAGGTTCTCGGGCTGCGGAAGAAAGACAGGTTAGATAACGTCATCTAAATAGTACCGTCCAAACGTTTACGGTTAGGCAATGCCTGCGAAGCCCCCCCCCCCAACTCCCACTCCAATGACACGATAAGGTTTCTTCTGCTGGCAGCGGGGGGGGACTACTGTACTGTGTTAGTAAGTATGGCTCTCGCATGACATGAATAGAGGCTGTTCTGACAGACGCAGTAACACAGACAGAACACTAGGTGGCAATCCAGACACGCTCACGTTCACGGCCAATCTTGTTTGGGTGCCAACTCATGATAGGTGTCCGCCCCCAACAATCTTGTGTCATACTTGTGATATGATTAGCCCAAGAGGCTTATGTGTAAGAAGATGGTGACGCTACAGTAAGGAACAGACGTGGACACATTAATGGAAGAAAAAGCTGTCGGGGCTTCGTGACCGAGGAAAATAATCTTAAACAAAGCAGCCATCTTGAGAGCAGAGACCGCTCTATCCGACACATGTTTTTGAAGCTTTTAACATCATGTAGTCAGTGGTATAGCTGCAGACACTGCGGTTGGGCTCATACCGTCCATCCCCCACCTTAAAGAGCCAGAAGCCCCACTCCATTCACTTGCCTTCTAGTGGCCACTGAGAAGGAACACTGATAGGGCATCACAGCCAGCGCCATGATAGGGCATCACCCTGATAAAGCATCACAGCCAGCGCCATGATAGGGCATCACCCTGATAAAGCATCACAGCCAGCGCCATGATAGGGCATCACCCTCATAAAGCATCACATCCAATGCCCTGATAGGGCATCACCCTGATAGGGCATCACCCTGATAGGGCATCATAGCCAGCGCCCTGATAGGGCATCACCCTGATAGGGCATCATAGCCAGCGCCCTGATAGGGCATCACCCTGATAGGGCATCACAGCCAGCGCCCTGATAGGGCATCACCCTGATAGGGCATCACAGCCAGCGCCCTGATAGGGCATCACAGCCAGCGCCCTGATAGGGCATCACAGCCAGCGCCCTGATAGGACATCTCCCTGATGGGGCATCACAGCCAGGAACATATTTCTGGACAGATGTCAGCAAAAAAAAACCTGGTTATATTTAATTGAAAGATCGCATCCAGTGTAGGTATTTGAAATAGAAATGCTATTATGAAAGAATACAAAATAAGCTACCTTGCAGAGCAATCATTGCTTGTATCAGGTGGTGGACATGTTGGGTCAGATCTTCCTTCATCGGACCCAAGATTCTAAACATGTGAGTCCCCTGATAGAGCTATACAGAGCAAAGATTCTAAACAACATGTCTGCCCCCTGGTAGAGCTAAACAGAGCAAAGATTCTAAACAACATGTCTGCCCCCTGGTAGAGCTAAACAGAGCAAAGATTCAAAACAACATGTCTGCCCCCTGGTAGAGCTATACAGAGCAAAGATTCTAAACAACATGTCTGCCCCCTGGTAGAGCTATACAGAGCAAAGATTCTAAACAACATGGCCGCCCCCTGATAGAGCTATACAGAGCAAATATTCTAAACAATATGTCCGCCCCCTGATAGAGCTATAGAGAGCAAAGATTCTAAACAACATGTCCGCCCCCTGATAGAGCTATACAGAGCAAAGATTCTAAACAACATGTCTGCCCCTGATAGAGCTATACAGAGCAAAGATTCTAAACAACATGTCTGCCTCCTGATAGAGCTATACAGAGCAAAGATTCTAAACAACATGTCCGCCCCCTGATAGAGCTATACAATAGAAAGGGCTGAATAAGGTCCTTGATTTGTATTCTTTCATTAAAGCATTTCTATTTAACATTAAACAGAACTTATTCTTGGCTAAACACACGTGTCTGTATATTGTGCTGAGAATGGCGTCCATACCATGCTCAGCTGACGTGCTAATGGTATTTACTGAATCTCTTTGGCAGCAAAATGGCAGGACACTGCACTGATATCCAATCTGGACCCAGATGCCACATGCTTCCCCCTCATGACCTGCGGAGCTTTGAGGAATGCAGATCTCGACATGTTTCTGAGCCCACTCCCACCCTCTGCACCTCATGCTACACAGCGTAATGATCCTTAAATATCTCCCAGCGCGAAGACTAGATTATATTATACACCGTGTATGCAAAATCACAGCTAGCAATACAGCAACAGCAGTCACCTCCGCATCCCAAGCAACGCGCAGTCACCTCCGCAATCCCAGGCAACGAGCAGTCACCTCCGCAATCCCAGGCAACGAGCAGTCACCTCCGCATCCCAGGCAACGTGCAGTCACCTTCGCAATCCCAGGCAACGCGCAGTCACCTTCGCAATCCCAGGACACGCGCAGTCACCTTCGCAATCCCAGGACACGCGCAGTCACCTCCGCAATCCCAGGACACGCGCAGTCACCTCCGCAATCCCAGGACATGCGCAGTCACCTCCGCAATCCCAGGACATGCGCAGTCACCTCCGCAATCCCAGGCAACGCGCAGTCACCTCCGCATCCCAGGCAACACGCAGTCACCTCCGCATCCCAGGACACGCGCAGTCACCTCCGCATCCCAGGCAACGCGCAGTCACCTCCGCAATCCCAGGACACGCGCAGTCACCTCCGCAATCCCAGGACACGCGCAGTCACCTCCGCAATCCCAGGACACGCGCAGTCACCTCCGCAATCCCAGGACATGCGCAGTCACCTCCGCAATCCCAGGCAACGCGCAGTCACCTCCGCATCCCAGGCAACACGCAGTCACCTCCGCATCCCAGGACACGCGCAGTCACCTCCGCAATCCCAGGCAACGCTCAGTCACCTCCGCATCCCAGGCAACGCGCAGTCACCTCTGCATCCCAGGCAACGCGCAGTCACCTCCGCAATCCCAGGCAACGCACAGTCACCTCCGCATCCCAGGACACGCGCAGTCACCTCCGCATCCCAGGCAACGCGCAGTCACCTCCGCAATCCCAGGCAACGCGCAGTCACCTCCGCATCCCAGGCAACGCGCAGTCACCTCCGCATCCCAGGCAACGCGCAGTCACCTCCGCTTCCCAGGCAACGTGCAGTCACCTCCGCATCCCAGGCAACGTGCGGTCACCTATAACTATACTGGGGGTTAAGTATTGCACTACCCCTATGTATCTACTGATTTCTGCCAAAATGTTAAAAAAGTGACCTAATTATCGTTTAAAACGTTTGTCGGAGACAACGAATAAAATAATTGTGCCCATTTTATCCACTTTACAGGACTACAATTCTGCCCCAGTCCTAACAAACAAAAAAAAACTTGTTCATTGATAATAAGTTGTATTTAAAAGTTCGGCCTTTTTTTTCCGTCTCATGTGCAAAGCCCATTCCGAAGCGCTTTACCCAAACTGTACGGGAGCAAGAGTAAAAAACCGGAACTGATCGGAATCAGATATAAAACAGAACCACTATTTATAAATAAGCCCTCACTGTGTTGGTACGTTGTCCTAGCACAACTCTAAACAAATACACATTTCTAGGCTGACTTAACAAATAGACTGTGCGGTTACGTATTGATAAGCAAAGAGTGGTATTATGTTACGGGGAAACAAGTCACGAACGATACTTTGCAGCGCTGTATACAAATGAACCACTAGAGAGTAGAACGGTTTATTTGCATAGGCATACTTACCAATTTGAGCTATTTTCCTACCTGGAGAGCTCCATCGGACTCTCTGGGCTCGTCTTTGACCAAGGCAGCCCAGACAGTTATATATATATATGACTGTCTGAGCTGCCTTGGTCAAAGACGAGCCCAGCGAGCTGTCTGTCTGTCTCTCCCCCCCCCCCCCTACCCCTCTCTTCCCCACCCCTTTCCCCCTCTTCCCCACCCCTTTCCCCCTCTTCCCCACCCCTTTCCCCCTCTCTCTCTCCCCTTACCCCTCTCCCCACACCCCTCTCCTTATACCCCTCTCCTCATACCCCTCTCCCCATACCCCTCTCCCCATACCCCTCTCCCCATACCCCTCTCTCTTTTTTGTAGCTATCCACACTCAGCATGTGCTGAGAAGGTGGGGAAATACCAAAGATGGCTCTCGGCTTCGTTTGTCTCAAGGCCTCGGCCTCGTTTTACTCTGTGGCCCTCCGTTTTGAAATTCCCTTGTCAATTCCCTGCCATTCTCGCTTTCGTGAAACGAGTCAGCAAATTACCTTCAGGTCCCTGTGAACAATGTCGTGTTGGTGAATGTGGTTGACACTCTCCAGGATCTGGTGAATACAATGGCTGCAGAAATAAAGAGGGGGGGGGGGGGGGGACGGGACAAAAACAACATGTGAGGTTTGGAAGACTGGCACCGGTTACATTCATTAAAAGTTTTAAGACGCCCACTAGACTTTATTGATCACTTGTGCTTCTAACACAGCTAGGTACCTTCACTAGGTAGGGTTTGAAAGAAAAGGATTACAAAAGACAAAAGACAAAGAAAAAAAAGAATTGACCAAATCAGCAGTAACATGCAGCCTCGGTAATCATTTCTACCTTTTGTCCCTGGCACATCTCTCATGCCAGTCAGGAATTTGGGTACTTCATCACTGCGCATGCCCAGTACTTCTCAAATTATACTCAATGGTGGGAGAGCTGGAGAATGCCAAGCATTCGTGTGTATGCTCAGAGCTGTCAACATAGGTCCAGTGGGTGGAGCATGCCTGAAGGCCCAAGAGTTGGCACTATATACCACCCTCCGTTTACTCCAGCATACTAAGTGCATAAAAAAAAACAAGCACACATAACCCCTGCATTAGTGATGGCAAATCTTGGCACTGAATGGGCAGTGATGGTTAACCTTGGCAGTGCAAGAACTTCCTACCCAATGAGATGTGTCAAAAAGTTAGTCATCATCTTGTCCTAGGTTTCTACATCCTGGACACAATAAATAGCAAACGCCACCGAGCAACCCTTCAGATGAATTGTCTGAGGTCAAACAAACAAACAAACAAAGGCTTTAATAGCTGAACTGAAAAGTTCTTCAAATTGCCTTTTAATGTGATTGTGTGAGGACAGGAGCACACTTGTTGATTGGGGATTGTGGCTCTATGTCTGAATCCATCTTCAGTAACTGGGTAAGTTACTTGGTTCTGGACCATCTAAGATCCTCGGACAAGTGCATGACGTTCGCCAATGCTTTGCCCATGTGACAGAGGACCGCTAGCACTGACCCCAGGACGTCTCTGGGTCACCACTTCCCACAGGAGAGGACCAGCCAAGTGTCTGTACAAAACCACCAGCGCCCATGGTGAGGTCAGTGAAGGTCCATAGGACTTTGTTAAATTGTCCATCACAAAGAGGTCAATGCATCATGGCAGCTGGGGTGACCTAAAACAACCGGCGATCTTATACCAGGGTGTATGAAGAAATACGTCAGTGAGCTTTGGAGAGCATTTGGGGTGCTTGTTGGGTTGCCAGCAAAATACAGCAGCAATGCTGTCGCTGCCATAGACCCGACATTGGCCTTAAGCCAAACCAGGTGTCTGTTAAACATATTCTTATTTAAAAAAAACTGGATAATATCGCAATCCTGGACCGTTGAGGGATGGACCCCTTGTATTGCAGTTGCAATTCTCATCACTCTCAGCCATTTGCCACCCAAGAAGAGACCTGGGAATTTGATCCGTCCGATGCGTTTTAAAAAAATTTTTTTTAGAGAGTTGCTTATCCAAAGCAGATTGTAAATTAGGAAGAAATGTAAATGTTTCCCAGGAGGGTTTCCTCAGCACAGTGAGAGGTCCCCAAATACCAAATGCAACATCTTGTCCAAAAATGGACAAAGTCTTCGAGTGTCTCTGAGGTTGGCACAAACAGCAACCTCATTTTGGGAAGACCATTCCAATCCCCCCCCTTTCTCTTCCCTGTCAGATACATCCAGCCTATCAGTGGATACCCTATCCATCATGCTTTTGTAGGACAAACAAAACCTTCTCTGTCTGAAGACTCTCAATGCCTTTGGGACAGGAACTCGAAAAAAAAAATCTCCTGTCCCTTTTGTCTTACACGGATTCTCCTTCCAAAAAAAAAGAACACTGCGGACCCCTGAAAATCCACAGACAAAAAAGGGGAAAAAAAACAACATTTGTTTGCTTTGTGACTTCCAAAAAATGTCTCAATCCCCCAATCCCCCCCCCCCCCCCCCCCCAAAAAAGGCAGGGTGTTAATTAGGTATGTGTGAGAATTAGCTCAGCCCTTCTAAATCTCGTTAGAAAGTAAAAATAAGTGTGTCTCACAGCTATTAAACACAGGAACATACAGAAAATATGCTGGGTGGACCTGCTCACACCAAGGATGGGTCAAGGTCCAAATGATCAATGTGTACATACATTTAGGTGGCTCTCTGATACACATTGATCATTTGGGACATTGGAGAATCTCTGAGGTTACGGATGTTTGGTTCTATCGGACTATATATATATAGCTGGAGATAAAAGGGAATAAAATATTGTATGTCATGCTTTGTCCTGCAGGCAGTATTCCATACAGAACCAAGCCCAACAATGAGAATATCCATCGGATAAATGCCAATTTAAAGGGACTCTGTCCTCTGTACATCTACTATGGGCACAGACACAGCTGCAAAAGCCATAGCGTAAGTGGCCACCAAATACAGGGCTCGGCACACTCGTAAAGGTCTTGACATGTTAGAAACATTTAAATACATAAAGGGAATCAACACAGTAAAGGAGGAGAGTATATTTAAAGGAAGAAAAACTACCACCACTAGAGGACATAGTCTTAAATTAGAGGGGCAACGATTTAAAAGTAATATCAGTATCAGGTATTACTTTGCTGAGAGGGTAGTGGATGTATGGAATAGTCTTCCAGTAGAAGTGGTTGAGGTTAATACAGTGAAGGAGTTTAAGCATGTGTGGGATAGGTACAAGGCTATCCTAGATATATGATAAGGCCAGGGACTAATGAGAGTATTACTTTACTGAGAGGGTAGTGGGTGCATGGAATAGTCTTCCAGTAGAAGTGGTAGAGGTTAATACAGTGAAGGAGTTTAAGCATGCATGGGATAGGTATAAGGCTATCCTAGATATAAGATCGGGAACGGGGGACTAATAAAAGTATTTAGAACATTGGGCAGACTAGATGGACCGAATGGTTCTTATCGGCCGACACATTCTATGTTTCTAATATGTTGTTGCAAAAGAAAAAAATATATATATATAAATAGCAATATAATTTCAAGCTGGCAGCCAAAGTAACATTTCACATTTCTGTCCAGATGGTATTTTATTGGCAACGTCAATACGTTGCGAGGGGGGAGGGGGGTTCCCCTCCCTCATCTAAGATGGTTTCTTGCTTAGCGGGTGTCAGTTTTTAGCATATGCCGGTCACAGGGAAACATGGCAGCTGCCTGTCAGAGGATAAACTGGCATTTACTATCAAAAGTAAGAGCCAGTTTATCCTCTTTTTTTTTTTTGTTTGTTTGTTTGTTTTGTGCTTCTGTATTAAAATCACAAGTGAGAAAAAAAAGTGTCCCTTTAAAAGACATTAAAAAAAACTCCACCAATGAGTCGTCGCTGGTCCGTCTCTCTCTCTCTCTTATTAGAATCGATAGATAAACATGTACATATTATTCTAAAGACCAAAGGTCTAGGAATTAAATGTCTCCTCAGAGATTGAGAAGTCAAACTGATATATTGTAAGAGTTTGAGCAAAAAAAGAAATGGGTCCTAATTATTGTCCGTGTGACTCTATGCTCAGTGTTTTGGTCAACATAAGCCCCCTCAACAGAATATGTTGGAACGCAGATGAGAGGGACGTGCCGTATCTCTCAGATGTGACATATTCACCTGGCATCTGCCTCACTGTAATATTCTCTTGCCACAATGTCTTCAAACAGCTCTCCGCCAGTGACCCTAATAAACGAGAAAAGAGAGAGAGGCGGTGAATACGGGAAGAGAAAAAAAAAAAGGATGTACGCCACAGTGAAGCCAAGAGCCTAAGGGGAGCCCATAGCAAAACAGTGTCGCTCTGTACGAGATCATAGCATGACGGGTCAACTGGTATAGTGTTATTAGAAACTCTTAGGGGCTGTGAACTGGTTTATAGCAGACACAGTGACTCAGTCTAGCCATTAACTACCCAGGAGGGGCCTTTAACATTTCTCAGCAGACAAACAAATATAATGGTATCCCATTAGACGCCGAGAGGGTGGAAAGGACTACGGCTTTTGCAGTCGGCATTAAAAAAGCCTGTGGTTTAGTAGCACAGTGAGGACCGTATCGTTTGAATGAATGGCGGGGGGGGGGGGGGGGGGGGGGGGAGAGACGACAAGAAATACACATGCCAAATGTGTATAATATGCAATGTGGGGGTGGAAACATTTTTTAATACCGGTATTGCTGCAGCATGTTTAATGTGTGTTATATTTACAGCCACGTGTTGGGGATTTTAAAGAACCGAACAACTAGATTTTTTTTTTTTTTGAATGTCATTATTTCAATCATGAATGAAATCGAACAAAATTATAAAAAGGATTGCACTTTAGTATGTGTGTCTCGATTCAAGGACAACGGCTTTATTGAGCACACCTTTCTCCACGTAGCTCTATCAGGAGGCGGGCATGTTGGTTAGAATCTTGGTTCAGACTAGACATGTGCATTCGTTTTCGGACGCATGCATTTTCGTCCATTCGTACGAATAACGAAAATGCTAAACTAACGAAAGCCGAATGAACGAATGGTTAATAAATAAAATCATTCGTCCATTTGTGCTATTGGCATTCTATAAACCGAAATAGAGTCGGTTTATAGAATACCAATAGCATTACATATACATTCCATAAACCGACATAATGAACGACTTTCGGTTTATGGAATGTATGTAATGCTATTGCTATTCTATAAACCGAAATAGGTCAATTCGTATGAATGGGGACTCTATTTCGGTTTATAGAAAGTTAATAGCATTACATGCATTCCATAAACCGTAAGTTTATAAACCGAAAGAGAGGTTCAAATAGGTCAATACGTACGAATGAATAAAACGAAACGAAAATAATGAACAAAATTTCGTCTGAAACGAATGCAGTAATGAACGAAATTCGTTTTGGACGAAATAAATAACATTTTTCGTCCGAAACGAAAATGATAGTTTTGCACATGTCTAGTTCAGACCTCTGGAAGATCTCTACCAAGATTCTAACCAACATGTCCGGCTCCTGATAGAGCTAAGAGGGCTTAATAAAGGAGCTTCGTCTTGTATTATTACAACAAAATATTTCTATTTAACTTTTTTGGGGTATGACTTATATGAAAAGATGGGCGGATAATCTCACATGCAGATGGATTCATGATGTAGCAGTTAATTAGCATGTAAGGCCCTTTAAGAGCAATGGTGAAATACTTACAGGTCGAACACAAGGTAATGGAAACCTTCCTCTGAAATACTTTCATGGAGGCGTACTGTGGAAACGGAGAAAGAAATAGCAGATGTGAAGATGTCATCGGCATTCATTTCCATACAGAATACAGCAGACTTCTCTATCACAAGAATTCACAGCTATGTTATCAAATGCGACGGGATCAGATATGCTCATTATTTCTCTTTCAATACCTCGCGTGTTACGAGTTACACGAAGACATCATACAAAACATGACAAAGCTGTATGTACAATATCATCTAAGTGGGAAAAAGAGTGTCAGGGCTGGTGCTGGGGAGGGGGAGTGTCAGGGCTGGTGTTGGGGAGAGGGAGTGTCAGGGCTGGTGTTGGGGAGAGGGAGTGTCAGGGCTGGTGTTGGGGAGGGGGAGTGTCAGGGCTGGTGTTGGGGAGGGGGAGTGTCAGGGCTGGTGTTGGGGAGGGGGAGTGTCAGGGCTGGTGTGGGGGAGAGGGAGTGTCAGGGCTGGTGTGGGGGAGAGGGAGTGTCAGGGCTGGTGTGGGGGAGAGGGAGTGTCAGGGCTGGTGTGGGGGAGAGGGAGTGTCAGGGCTGGTGTGGGGGAGGGGGAGTGTCAGGGCTGGTGTGGGGGAGGGGGAGTGTCAGGGCTGGTGTTGGGGAGGGGGAGTGTCAGGGCTGGTGTTGGGGAGGGGGAGTGTCAGGGCTGGTGTTGGGGAGGGGGAGTGTCAGGGCTGGTATTGGGGAGGGGAAGTGTCAGGGCTGGTGTTGGGGAGGGGAAGTGTCAGGGCTGGTGTTGGGGAGGGGAAGTGTCAGGGCTGGTGTTGGGGAGGGGGAGTGTCAGGGCTGGTGTTGGAGAGGGGGAGTGTCAGGGCT
The DNA here is from genome assembly GCA_036172795.1 of Pelodytes ibericus. Lineage (NCBI taxonomy): Eukaryota > Metazoa > Chordata > Amphibia > Anura > Pelodytidae > Pelodytes > Pelodytes ibericus. The sequence goes on along the minus strand of CM069867.1, from coordinate 6,596,094 downwards.
GGTGTTGGAGAGGGGGAGTGTCAGGGCTGGTGTTGGGGAGGGGGAGTGTCAGGGCTGGTGTTGGAGAGGGGGAGTGTCAGGGCTGGTGTTGGGGAGGGGGAGTGTCAGGGCTGGTGTTGGGGAGGGGGAGTGTCAGGGCTGGTGTTGGGGAGGGGGAGTGTCAGGGCTGGTGTTGGGGAGGGGGAGTGTCAGGGCTGGTGTTGGAGAGGGGGAGTGTCAGGGCTGGTGTTGGAGAGGGGGAGTGTCAGGGCTGGTGTTGGGGAGGGGGAGTGTCAGGGCTGGTGTTGGGGAGGGGGAGTGTCAGGGCTGGTGTTGGGGAGGGCGACTTGTTTTTTTCCCCTTGTGCTTCTAACACTTCTTTAAATAGTATATGGCAGCGTAGCTCCCGGCAGCTGCCATGCTTCTCTGTGACAACCGGTCTGGTCAGCGACCGCCTCTCGCTGGTAGCACAGAGAGAGACCCCCGATAGAACGGACAATAATATTATAGCGCTTGTTGATCCCAAAGAGAAATTGGGTTTCCTTTAGGAAGGAGTGTCTTGGCAATTAAAACAAAAACAAAGCATGTATTTAATGACCTTTATTCCCAAGGAAAGCTGATAAAACCCATCACTAATGCACATTAATAATCCATTTGCCACCACAACTATGCAATCTGAATACAGTAAACATGTCCAAAACAAGAAATAATACATTAATAAGGCCTTATCTTGTCCTCAAATAAAAAAGAATAAAAAAATAATACAATCTCAAAGTCTACCTATAGAAATGGATGACTGCGTCCTTTGACATTACAATAGGAATTTGGATTCTGCACCTATCAAACAGGTGAGAAACCCAATACTGTAAGGCAGCACCAGTTGGGAAGTGATTCATTGTAACTTCTAATCACTTCTAGTTCCCCGGCCTTTAGGATATTGCTGTAACATTTAGTAGCTACTTAGCATGTCACCCCTTATTGATGGGTGTCACCCAAAAGGTGTAATCAACATGCAGAGTAGCTAATAAGTTGTTAAGAGAGCTAATTAAATTAGAGGGGCAACGATTTAAAAGTAATATCAGGAAGTATTATTTTACTGAGAGGGTAGTGGATGTATGGAATAGTCTTCCAGTAGAAGTGGTAGAGGTTAATACAGTGAAGGAGTTTAAGCATGCATGGGATAGGTATAAGGCTATCCTAGATATAAGATAAGGCCAGGGACTAATGAAAGTATTACTTTACTGAGAGGGTAGTGGATGTATGGAATAGTCTTCCAGTGGAAGTGGTAGAGGTTAATACAGTGAAGGAGTTTAAGCATGCATGGGATAGGTATAAGGCTATCCTAGATATAAGATAAGACCTGGGACTAATGAAAGTATTACATTACTGAGAGTGTAGTGGATGCATGGAATAGTCTTCCAGTGGAAGTGGTAGAGGTTAATACAGTGAAGGAGTTTAAGCATGCGTGGAATAGGTATAAGGCTATCCTAGATATAAGATAAGGTCAGGGACTAATGAAAGTATTACATTACTGAGAGGGTAGTGGATGCATGGAATAGTCTCCCAGTAGAAGTGGTAGAGGTTAATACAGTGAAGGAGTTTAAGCATGCATGGGATAGGTATAAGGCTATCCTAGATATAAGATAAGGTCAGGGACTAATGAAAGTATTACTTTACTGAGAGGGTAGTGGGTGTATGGAATAGCCTGCCAGCAGAAGTGGTAGAGGTAAACACAGTCAAGGATTTTAAGCATGCGTGGGATAGGTATAAGGCTTTCCTAGATATAAGATAAGGCCCGGGACTAATGAAAGTATTACATTACTGAGAGGGTAGTGGATGTATGGAATAGTCTTCCAGTGGAAGTGGTAGAGGTTAATACAGTGAAGGAGTTTAAGCATGCATGGGATAGGTATAAGGCTATCCTAGATATAAGATAAGGCCAGGGACTAATGAAAGTATTACTTTACTGAGAGGGTAGTGGATGTATGGAATTGTCTTCCAGTAGAAGTGGTAGAGGTTAATACAGTGAAGGAGTTTAACATGCATGGGATAGGTATAAGGCTATCCTAGATATAGGATAAGGCAGGGACTAATGAAAGTATTACATTACTGAGAGGGTAGGGGATGTATGGAATAGTCTTCCAGTAGAAGTGGTAGAGGTTAATACAGTGAAGGAGTTTATGCATTCATGGGATAGGTATAAGGCTATCCTAGATATAAGATAAGGACAGGAACTAATGAAAGTATTACATTACTGAGAGGGTAGTGGATGCATGGAATAGTCTTCCAGTAGAAGTGGTAGAGGTTAATACAGTGAAGGGGTTTAAGCATGCGTGGGATAGGTATAAGGCTATCCTAGATATAAGATAAGGTCAGGGACTAATGAAAGTATTACTTTACTGAGAGGGTAGTGGATGTATGGAATAGTCTTCCAGTAGAAGTGGTAAAGGTTAATACAGTGAAGGAGTTTAAGCATGCATGGGATAGGTATAAGGCTATCCTAGATATAAGATAAGGCCAGGGACTAATGAAAGTATTATTTTACTGAGAGGGTAGTGGATGTATGGAATAGCCTGCCAGCAGAAGTGGTAGAGGTAAACACAGTCAAGGATTTTAAGCATGCGTGGGATAGGTATAAGGCTATCCTAGATATAAGATAAGGTCCGGGACTAATGAAAGTATTACATTACTGAGAGGGTAGTGGATGTATGGTATAGTCTTCCAGTAGAAGTGGTAGAGGTTAATACAGTGAAGGAGTTTAAGCATGCGTGGGATAGACACAAGGCTATCCTAGCTTTAAGACCGGGAACGGGGGACTAATAAAAGTACTCCAAAAAAAATTGGGCAGACTAGATGGACCGAATGGTTCTTATCTGCCGACACATTCTATGTTTCTATGTTTAATTAACTAGCAGAGAAACGGTCTGTGTGTCCTTACAACACGCCTGTGTTCCTACATGCACTGCAAATGTCATTTTAACTCTTCCAAGCATATAATTACCGAGATGGAAAAACACTGGCCTTGCAGTAAAGACACAAACAAAATCCCAGTACAACAGCTGGGACCGTAATCACCAAAAACACTGGTTATATTGTGAAAAGAAATCCCCAAAAATCATCGATAAATTGTGTTAGCGGATGCATGCATCTGTCTAAGAGAAAAGTCTGTTTAAAGGGCCGCTATCGCCAAAACATTTTTTTTTACTGTGAATGTAGAGGATAAAAAATGATTGAAAATGATCTATACATTGTGTTACCAAAACTGCCAGCAAATGCCTTAATAAGGAGGAAAATCTGTTTTAAAATGTGTCTGTGGTGTCACATCACCTGTGACTTGTTATGCAAATGAACTGCTTTTCAATGGGAAATGTGTAATTTGCATATGAAGTCACAGATGATGTCATAAGTAGAGACTCCACAGACACTTTTTTTTTCTCCTAATTTAGGCATTTGTTTTCCAATTCTGCTATACAGCACAATGTATAGATCATTTTTTATTCTCTACATTCAGAGAAAAACAAAGTTTAGGTGAGGCAGTCCCATTCAAGTGTGTCTGTGCTGTGTCCTGTGTATGACATCACCTGTGCATACCGTGCCACTGGTCATGTCAAACTGGAGCCACCACATTCAACACCTACGTTTTACTCACGCGCGTTTTTCGCTCAGCACCTGCCTCTCTGCTGAGGCAGAGCTTTTTTTGAGGCTGATGCGCTCCATTTGTAAATATTATCATTCGGATTTATTGTAAAAATAATGCTACATAAACACACAAAATACACCTTCCAATAGAAATGCTTTAATGACTGTATCTTATTCAGCCGTCTTTGCTTTGTTACAGTTCTCCCATGGGGTAGACATGTGGTTTAGAATGTTGGGTCAGATCTTCCTTCAACTTCCTGAACAATATGTCTGCCCCCTAATAGAGCTCATACGGCACAAAAGGGTGCGTTATTTTAAAATATTTTTTATTGAAACTACCTACGCACAAATCAAATTTATCAAAACATATTTTACCCCCGGCTTCAGTCAGCATGACCCATGTCCTTTAATTAATATTCAAATCAATGCCCGATTTGTTTTTCAGTGCCCCGGTCTCAAACAAAGCTTTCTACCCCCCAAAAAAAATGCAACTGCTGTATGACAAAACGGATGGATGGCGTTCTCGCGGCATTGTCTGCATTAAAATAGGAGGATTCGAGCGCGGCCGACTGAATGGCAGCTGACTCAATCGGGAAACCAAATGAGATAATATATTACCTGACCTGCTGATACAAAGGCAATAAATGCCATGATTGAAAAGAGAGAGGGGGGGGGGGGGGGCTCCTTTGTACTTTGTTAAGCAGTCAACTCAATCTGCTTGGGGCCAGTGGTATCCATGACAACAGTCAATACTTTTCCAACTAATAGCGGTTGTCGGGGCAACGAGCATCTCTCGCGAAAGGCTGGACCGCTGCCTCCTCCAAAATCGTTCTATAGTGAAACCCCCGTACGCCTCTTCGATTGCAACGAGAGTGGGTCATTAAATTAGACATGCTCTCTTGTGCCAAAACGATGGCTCATTGGCTGTGCCTTGAATTGTGTGTCAGAAAGAGGGGGGGGGGGAGATGCTTATAGATACAGGGTCCCTGTATCTCAGTAGGAAACAAAGAAATGGGGCATGGTGACCTAGAACTGATCTGTAGAACATGAATATATAAATATATATATATATATATCATGATCTTGGTAGGTTTCGTAATGGACTGTTCATCTGACAAAGGTATCCTGTTATAACCACATAAACTGCATTTGTATTAGTGTAAAGCTGTTGAAAGGGATTCTGGGTAAGGATATGCAAATTAAGTATATAATGACTGAAATTTCTTTATCCCCCTCATTAGACACATTTTTTTTTTTATATACTCCCAGGATTTTTTTATAAGCCCCGTCACATCCTAAAACAGGGCTTGACACATTTTTGTAGCCTTTAGGAGCCAGCCGGGGTTTTTTTTTTTTTTTTTTTTTTTAGGAGCCAGCCGGGTTTTTCTTTTTTAGGAGCCAGCCTGTGTTTTTTTTTTTGGGGAACCAGCCGGGTTTTTCTTTAAGGAACCAGCTGGGGTTTTTTTTGTAAGAGCCAGCCGGGTTTTTTTTTTTGTTTGTTCTTTTTAGGAGCCAGCGGGTGTTTTTTGTTTTTTAGGAGCCAGACAGGTTTTTCTTTTAGGAGCCAGCCCGGTTTTTTCTTTTAGGAGCCAGCCGGGTTTTTTCTTTTAGGAGCCAGTCAGGGTTTTTTTGTAGGAGCCAGTCGGGGTTTTTTTTTTTGGAGCCAGCCGGGTTTTTCTTTTAGGAGCCAGCCCGGTTTTTTCTTTTAGGAGCCAGCCGGGTTTTTTCTTTTAGGAGCCAGCTGGGGTTTTTTTGTAGGAGCCAGCCGGGGTTTTTTTTTTTGGAGCCAGCCGGGTTTTTCTTTTAGGAGCCAGCCCGGTTTTTTCTTTTAGGAGCCAGCCGGGTTTTTTCTTTTAGGAGCCAGTCAGGGTTTTTTTGTAGGAGCCAGTCAGGGTTTTTTTGTAGGAGCCAACCGGGTTTTTTTTTTTTTTTTTTAGGAGCCAGCTGGGGTTTTTTTGTAGGAGCCAGCCGGGGTTTTTTTTTTTGGAGCCAGCCGGGTTTTTCTTTTAGGAGCCAGCCCGGTTTTTTCTTTTAGGAGCCAGCCGGGTTTTTTCTTTTAGGAGCCAGTCAGGGTTTTTTTGTAGGAGCCAGTCAGGGTTTTTTTGTAGGAGCCAGCCGGGTTTTTTTTTTTTTTTTTAAGGAGCCAGCCGGGGGTTTTTTGTAGGAGCCAGCCGGGGTTTTTTTTTTTTGGAGCCAGCCGGGTTTTCTTTTAGGAGCCAGCCGGGTTTTTCTTTTAGGAGCCAGCCAGGGTTTTTTTGTAGGAGCCAGCCAGGTTTTTTTTTTTAGGAGCCAGCCAGGTTTTTTTTTTTTAGGAGCCAGCCGGGTTTTTTTTTTTTTTTAAGGAGCCAGCCGGGGGTTTTTCTTTTAAGAGCCAGCCGGGTTTTTCTTTTAGGAGCCAGCCGGGTTTTTCTTTTAGAAGCCAGCCGGGTTTTTCTTTTAGGAGCCAGTCGGGTTTTTCTTTTTTAGGTGCCAGCCATTTTTTTTTTTTGTAGGAGCCAGCCGGGGTTTTCTTTTAGGAGCCAGCCGGGTATTTCTTTTAGGAGCCAGCCGGGTATTTCTTTTAGGAGCCAGCCGGGTATTTCTTTTAGGAGCCAGCCGGGGTTTTCTTTTAGGAGCCAGCCGGGGTTTTCTTTTAGGAGCCAGCCGGGGTTTTCTTTTAGGAGCCAGCCGGGGTTTTCTTTTAGGAGCCAGCCGGGGTTTTCTTTTAGGAGCCAGCCGGGTATTTCTTTTTAGGAGCCAGGAAAATGCAATCTCCATAGAGTTATGTAAAACAATCAAAAAGGTTAGGGAACGCTGTAGGAAGTTTGGGAGACATGGCTCCAAGGTTTTGTCCAGCCCTGTCCAAAATTAAATAGCATTTCTTCTAATGGGCCCTTATGATCCTGCAAAAAAAAAAAAAGGGGAGGGGGGGGAGGTGGAGAGGATCACACCACTCTTCCTCCTGTGGAAGGGTCACCCCAATGAAATCCAATAAAGCACAGCCTTCTGGATCTTCATCTTTCTCAGATCCATCATGGGAAGGCCGTACATCCTCCAGTGACAACCGGATGCAATGTCTGGCTTAGGCTCATCAGCATTGAGATGCGTGACTCAGTGCGGCGCAGGGGGAGGGCTTTGCGCTGCGCCGTTTGCAGGATATTCTATGTCCGCCGCATGGTTGTTTAAGCCAGGCGTCGAAGGACGGCGTAGAATGAACAAGTCCAACTTTATTTGCAGGATTCAGGCGATCCGAAGTGTTAAAAAAAAACAAAAAAACAATATTAATCGATTTAGAGGGAATTGCAAACGTAAGGCCAAAGTAGCAGAGTAGGAGAAATTCTCCCATTCAAACTCTGCTCATCTGGCCTGAAATTTGCCTTCTCAATTCCTCGCTTTCAATATTCAAGACCAAAAAACCAAACAACCATTGTCCATTTTAAACCGCTCCATAAAACAAGGTCTAAAAAAAAACGCACAGCACCTCTTACCCAGAATTCAGAGCACCTACAGGTGGACACTCCTTTTTTAACATTGGAAAATAATTTCGCCGGGGCTCCTAAAGTCCAAGAGGGAGGAGCTTAGCGAGACGGGCAAGGCGGTTGCTATATTGCTATAGACTCCGTAGAGTCCATTCCTCTGTTGGTGCAAAATTGGGCATAGTTTAGCACATTCTGGCCCAGGTCGTATTTATTTCTTTGAGGGAATATGGCCGGATGATGGAGGATTAAAGCTCTGACGTACAGTGTAATTGATTTGCTCCCGCATCCAGCGCTGCTCTAATTAGAAGAGGATTGAAGATTATCTCCATTTTCAAACGGAAGACTCAAAAAAAACATTATAAAACGGAAGGGGGGAGGAAATGGACAGAGTGAGAAACAAAAAAAAAAAAAAAAACCATAACCTAATAACCAGACACTAATTCTTACTCCGCACAAACCGGAGGAGAGAAGCAAGAAGTATTACATAACAAAAAAAAAAATTATAATAATAATAATGTTTAATTTTAATTTTCCTAGTCTTGAAAAATAGGGATTTTTTTTTTTGATAAAGAAAGAAAAATATTTAACATTATCATTAATAAAAAAAAAAATCTGGAGCTTACTATTCTCCCACTGTCTTACGATTAACCCCTTCCCGACCTTATGACGAGTTAACTCGTCATGCAGTCTAGCCGGCGGTGCGCTCCGTGGGCACCACTAGCCAGTCTGCAACGGGTCCAGGACTAAGCCTCGCACCCGAGGCAAAGCTCCTGGACCCAATCGGTGGATTTCCGGTCATGTGATCACGGTGATCGAGTGATCACCGCGATAACATGCAGATTAGATGCAAAGTCAATGTGTTCACACACTGCCTCTAATTCACTCTCTGTGCTTCACGTTCTTATAGTGACAGAGAGAGACCTGTAAGTATAAATAAATAAATAAAGAACGTTGTATATGAGAGAGAGAAAAAAAAAAAATAACCCTTTCATTGCTGATCACAGTTTGTAACTGTGATCAGTTTCCTTCCACTTTATGGCCCTCATTTAGTTTTTTTTTTTTTTACAAATGTTTTTTATTTTTGCAATTTATAAAGTTTTTTTTTTAATAAATAAAGGTAATTTTAATATATTTATTTAATAAAATTTAACCCCTGCATGCCTGTTGCATGATTTTTACGGATCTGACATCGCACTCTTCAGAGTTTTTTTTCTGTCTTTTTTGTTATGGGGGGTTTGGGAACCAATATTTTTCTTTTTTATTAGTTAGTTAATTAGGGGGGGGGGATAAGTGGGTTAGTGTTGCACTAGTTATGTAGCTTATTATTGGGAAAATAATGGGGAAAAACTTTTTTTTTCTCCAAAATTTCCTCTTTGATATGTATTTTTTAATACTAAAAAGTAAATCATTTCTATGTATAGGGTATCAAAAGAAAGCTCTAACTGTCCTTTAAAAAACAACATATAACTTGTATGGGTGCGTTAAGTGAGGGAGAGGAAAATTATGTTTCAAAAAACGCATATTAAAAATTGAAAAACGCTCTGGTCCTTGGCCTTGGAAAATCCCTGGTCCTTAAAGGGTTAAGAGGGCTAGGGCCGCCGAAGGCAGGCAGTGGCCCAGGCAGCTAAACACCCGCAAGTGCTGCAATCACGTCTCTGAAAGGTCCTCAGCAGACATGGCGGGAGTCACTCAATGTGATGCTTTCAGCGGTGAGATTTACAGTGAGATCTTTCTCCATCACGCTCAATGGCAAACGTTATCACGGTGGGCCTGAAATATTATTCAAGGCCAAGGGGGGTTAAAATATCATTATTGTTACATAATATATTCTGGATTGCGGAAATGGCTACATTATACACAGACAGATATATAAGAACTGCATTTTTATGGACATGTTCCAAGTGTTAATGCATATTAATGTACTTTAAAATGCATGTTTTGCATTGTGCATTGCTTGAAATATAAAATACTTACAGCTAGATGAAATTGTGAAATTACAGCACTTTGCAAGAAACCAGGACTGCCCACACTAGCTGTGTAAAAGTCAATTTCCTTTTTTATTTTTTTTTTTTGGCTGCAGGAACCAATGAGAATAATTTCACTCAAATCAAAGGAATTTCCCGTCTCTCTAGTGAGGCCGTCTGACAATGTGTTGCACTGTTAAGAAATCCTACTGTGTACAAAAGCAAGTTTATCACAGTCCACGCAATGTATTCAATTCCAGCAGCACATGAAGTGACTAAATAAAACATATGCTCAGTGTCTATATAATCAGTGCTGCCGCACCTGTAGTAAACATGCAGAGTAATCACTGGGGAGAGCTTGCGTTAAATATTAAAAATGTGATTTATGCAGAATGCCTGCATCAAATCACACTGGGATAAAAGCCTGTGCACTATACAGGGAGTGCAGAATTATTAGGCAAATGAGTATTTTGACCACATTCCTCTTTATGCATGTTGTCTTACTCCAAGCTGTATAGGCTCGAAAGCCTACTACCAATTAAGCATATTAGGTGATGTGCATCTCTGTAATGAGAAGGGGTGTGGTCTAATGACATCAACACCCTATATCAGGTGTGCATAATTATTAGGCAACTTCCTTTCCTTTGGCAAAATGGGTCAAAAGAAGGACTTGACAGGCTCAGAAAAGTCAAAAATAGTGAGATATCTTGCAGAGGGATGCAGCACTCTTAAAATTGCAAAGCTTCTGAAGCGTGATCATCGAACAATCAAGCGTTTCATTCAAAATAGTCAACAGGGTCGCAAGAAGCGTGTGGAAAAACCAAGGCGCAAAATAACTGCCCATGAACTGAGAAAAGTCAAGCGTGCAGCTGCCACGATGCCACTTGCCACCAGTTTGGCCATATTTCAGAGCTGCAACATCACTGGAGTGCCCAAAAGCACAAGGTGTGCAATACTCAGAGACATGGCCAAGGTAAGAAAGGCTGAAAGACGACCACCACTGAACAAGACACACAAGCTGAAACGTCAAGACTGGGCCAAGAAATATCTCAAGACTGATTTTTCTAAGGTTTTATGGACTGATGAAATGAGAGTGAGTCTTGATGGGCCAGATGGATGGGCCCGTGGCTGGATTGGTAAAGGGCAGAGAGCTCCAGTCCGACTCAGACGCCAGCAAGGTGGAGGTGGAGTACTGGTTTGGGCTGGTATCATCAAAGATGAGCTTGTGGGGCCTTTTCGGGTTGAGGATGGAGTCAAGCTCAACTCCCAGTCCTACTGCCAGTTCCTGTAAGACACCTTCTTCAAGCAGTGGTACAGGAAGAAGTCTGCATCCTGCAAGAAAAACATGATTTTCATGCAGGACAATGCTCCATCACACGCGTCCAAGTACTCCACAGCGTGGCTGGCAAGAAAGGGTATAAAAGAAGAAAATCTAATGACATGGCCTCCTTGTTCACCTGATCTGAACCCCATTGAGAACCTGTGGTCCATCATCAAATGTGAGATTTACAAGGAGGGAAAACAGTACACCTCTCTGAACAGTGTCTGGGAGGCTGTGGTTGCTGCTGCACGCAATGTTGATGGTGAACAGATCAAAACACTGACAGAATCCATGGATGGCAGGCTTTTGAGTGTCCTTGCAAAGAAAGGTGGCTATATTGGTCACTGATTTGTTTTTGTTTTGTTTTTGAATGTCAGAAATGTATATTTGTGAATGTTGAGATGTTATATTGGTTTCACTGGTAAAAATAAATAATTGAAATGGGTATATATTTGTTTTTTGTTAAGTTGCCTAATAATTATGCACAGTAATAGTCACCTGCACACACAGATATCCCCCTAAAATAGCTAAAACTAAAAACAAACTAAAAACTACTTCCAAAAATATTCAGCTTTGATATTAATGAGTTTTTTTGGGTTCATTGAGAACATGGTTGTTGTTCAATAATAAAATTAATCCTCAAAAATACAACTTGCCTAATAATTCTGCACTCCCTGTACAAGCAGTGATCTACATCTTGCACCAAAGTGAGTTTCGGGACTAGACTGTCCCTTTACGTGATTTACAAATTAAAAGGAGGGAAGCTATTCATTCCTGAGCAGGCAAATGCTCTGGTACACAAGGATCTACGCATTTTTATTGGCGATCAAGACAAGGATTTTTATTGTTTTACATAGTGCACTTTTAATATACGTGGACGGTCGTTCAGTCCCCAGTGTGCCAGAGTCAGTAGGGGACTTTCAATAATTTGCACTGTAGATTGGCACAGTACCTGGCTGGGGCCAAAGCTATCCCCCAAAATGGCAAGGTGGTGAATTTCTAAACCTGCTCCTGCTGGGATCAGCCATCATCCCAGGCCAGCTGTTCGCTGGTTTCTTTGGACTGATCAGGATGTTTTAACATCTGCTCAAGGGGTCCTGGGAGGCCTTGATTTTAATTAAGAACTAGCTATTAAAAATCATTAATTTAACCATGCAAAGATATTCCCATAGAAATTGTCTCTTCTTCATTTTTTTTAGAGAAGGAACGACTAACAGAGGACAGAGTACTTAGAACCTCTTGACAAGACGCACAAAAGATCACAAACAGTAGCTCACCAGGTTTCGGAAGATCCCCAAAGTCGTCCGAGGTTCTCTTAATCCAAAACACAATCTTGCCGAGTCCTCTACACTCTTTTGTATTTGGCAAATATAAAAGGACAAATAAAACACGCGGGGGGCAATGGCGGGATTAGGTTATTTGGACTGGGCAACACAGCGCTCTGAACCCTTCAGCATCATCCCACACCCCGCCGCGCTGGATAGGATGATTATACGGACCTACAAAGTCCAAGGGCCATATCTACTATTGAAGAGGTGACTCGCATATACTACTTCAGTTGATGGTGAATGTATAAGTCCAGTAAAGATACACCATTAATAATAGCGCTTATTGATCCAAGGAGAAATCTGATTGCCCTTTGGAGTCATTAAGGAATTTTACCCCCCTGGGAGGCAAAATTCGAAATAGCTTCCTTAGGGGTTTCAGGAATCTGTGATGAGCTAGTGTCCGGCTAGCTCCGTCTGAGCAGTGATGAGCTAGCGACTGGCCGGGAATTGATCTACCGTAGAGAACACACGTGTCGAGTTACATAATAACCATATCTCTTTCATGATAAAAGCTCCTTTGAAATATTGAATTCTATGCCGTGATCAAGGTCTCGTGAAGCTCTGATTTTTGTCCTACGAACCAGCCTCTCCGATTGAGCAACTGGATAAAACAACTCAAGGATTTCGCCCGAATCTGGTCCGTCGCAGACCAAGTGTTGTCACAATGAGGATTTTGTGCAAGGTTACTGAATTCCGGCTTAGACGTAACTGTTCAAAATTCTAGGTCAGTGTTTGACTTTGCCAACGCATTTCACAGCACAATGAAGAGCTTCATGGGCGCCATTACTGTACTGCCCAATATCCTCAACCCCTCACCCTTTTATTGGAGCATTTCTTTTAGGGATAGGTGCTTTTGAAGCAAGCACCTGCTGTGTTTTTTTTTTTTTTTAAATACCAGCCAAATCAAGAGTCAAAAGTATTTTGGGGGCAAAAGTTTTTTCTAGGGGATAAGAAATGTATTAATGTGTGAATGAACAGTGCTTCAGTGGCCTGTGTAGTTTGTTTTCCCAGAAGAAAGGGCTTTTGTCCTACTAAAAACGCTGCTCATCCTAAGAATTAAAAAAAAATGAGGAAAATGGTCTATACATAGGGATGCCAAGTGGCCAGTAAAAAAATTGGCGTTGTGCCAATGTTACATCTATGGAGACGGTACTAAGGCGGCAACCCTATCTATACATTGTGTTAACAGAACTGCGTGCAAAAGGCCTAAAATAAGGGGGAAGTGTGTTTTAAAAGAGTCTGTGGAGTCTTCTGCTTATGACATCACCTGTGGCGTGATTTGCAAATGAACTGCCTTTCAATGGGAAATGTGTAATTTGAATACCGTGCCACAGGTGATGTCATAAGCAGGAGACTCAACACACACATTTTTCTCCTAATTTAGGCCTTTAATATGAACACGTAGTTCCCAGTGTGTCCGTTTTGGGTCTCTAAACAGGTCTGTGTCAAGTGAGGGCGTCGGGGGGGAAAAACGAAAGGGGAAGGAGGCCGGGCTTGTATAGTTACGTTAAGAGCTAAGGACACGAGGCATGCGTTTGAAGGCGAAAAATGCGAATTAAACTGCCTGCTGCACAGTGCATTAACGCTGAGTGGAAAACACTAGGTTTAATTTTGACAGCTGTCTGAGCCAAATCAAAGGCTTCCACGTGTGCAAAATAATCTGCAGAAATAAGAGGGTGCTCGGGACGTGAAACATAGAAGACGATCGCGGGGCTAGTATACAATTACAATCCATCCACACACCGTGAGCTGACATTACAGCAGCCGGCACAGATCTATATAATTTATCACACGCACAGTGTCTGTGCTGACAGTCACAGTTCCATCGTACACACCGCAATCGTTTCTGAATAGTGTACACTTTTAAGAAGATACACAATTCGTCAATTAGAATCCCGTGCAAGAATTATAGAGAACCGAACTGAGTTCCAAGTAAAAGGAAAAACCAAATGCTAGCAGTGGGAATTTTAGGAGCAGAGATTAATTGTGTTCTAGTTGGATGAGTTGTAAGTTTCCTATTTCTAACGGTGTTTGAGGACAGCGAGAGCTGGGTGGGTTTGGCCAGAGATTATGTGTGTTCTAGTTGGATGAGTTGTAAGTTTCCTATTCCTAACAGTGTTTGAGGACAGCGAGAGCTGGGTGGGTTTGGCCAGAGATTAATTATGTGTGTTCTAGTTGGATGAGTTATAAGCTTCCTATTCATAACAGTGTTTGAGGACAGTGGGAGCTGGGTGGGTTTGGCCAGAGATTAATTATGTGCGTTCTAGTTGGATGAGTTGTAAGCTTCCTGTTCCTAACAGTGTTTGAGGACAGTGAGAGCTGGGTGGGTTTGGCCAGAGATTAATTATGTGTGTTCTAGTTGGATGAGTTGTAAGTTTCCTATTCCTAACGGTGTTTGAGGACAGCGAGAGCTGGGTGGGTTTGGCCAGAAATTTATTATGTGTGTTCTAGTTGGATGAGTTATAAGCTTCCTATTCCTAACAGTGTTTGAGGACAGCGATAGCTGGGTGGGTTTGGCCAGAGATTAATTATGTGTGTTCTAGTTGGATGAGTTATAAGCTTCCTATTCATAACAGTGTTTGAGGACAGCGGGAGCTGGGTGGGTTTGGCCAGAGATTAATTATGTGCGTTCTAGTTGGATGAGTTGTAAGCTTCCAGTTCCTAACAGTGTTTGAGGACAGTGAGAGCTGGGTGGGTTTGGCCAGAGATTAATTATGTGTGTTCTAGTTGGATGAGCTGTAAGTTTCCTATTCCTAACAGTGTTTGAGGACAGCGATAGCTGGGTGGGTTTGGCCAGAGATTAATTATGTGTGTTCTAGTTGGATGAGTTATAAGCTTCCTATTCATAACAGTGTTTGAGGACAGCGGGAGCTGGGTGGGTTTGGCCAGAGATTAATTATGTGCGTTCTAGTTGGATGAGTTGTAAGCTTCCTGTTCCTAACAGTGTTTGAGGACAGTGAGAGCTGGGTGGGTTTGGCCAGAGATTAATTATGTGTGTTCTAGTTGGATGAGTTGTAAGTTTCCTATTCCTAACAGTGTCTGAGGACAGTGAAAGCTGGGTGGGATGGGCCAGAGATGAATTATGTGTGTTCTAGTTGGATGAGTTGTAAGTGTCCTATTCCTAACAGTGTTTGAGGACAGTGAGAGCTGGGTGGGCTTAGCTAAAAGTTAACGAGGCCAATTGCTTCCCAGAGTTGGGAGTTATAAAGTAGCCATAAGAGGGCTTCAAACTCAGGCATGACAATATATAACATTTCCTAATCTTTCAGGAGTCTAAAATACTAGTTATACTGTGAATGTAGAGAAATCGAAAAATATCTAAAAGATCTACACATTGCACTAGCAGAATTACATGCAAATGAAAAACTGAAGAGAAATGGATGTTTTCACACATATCTGTGGTGGCGCCAGTAGTGTATCTGCCACAAGAAAAACAAGGCACTCGCCTAGGGCGGCACTTTGCCAGGGGGTGCTTAAGCACACTTCTACTGCTTCAAATATTTTTGTTCCCTCCCCCACCGTTCAACAAGTTCCTTCCAATTAATCGGGGTGATGGGGGCATTTAGTGTGTATGCAATGGGGGCATGTAATGGGCTGATGGGGCATGTAATGGGCTGATGGGGCATGTGCAACGTGGGAGGGGGGGGTGCCTGAATTGTGTCTTCCTAGGGCAGAAGAGCACCAAGATACACCACTGGGCGGCGCAGGCTTATGACATCATCTGTGTATGCAAACAAACAAACTTTCAATGGGAAAAATATGCCCCACAGACACCACAGACCTGTATAAAACATATCTTTCACTTCATTTTTACATTTACCATTTTGTCAACACAATCTATAGGTCATTTTTTTGAAGTCTCTATTTTATTCTCTTGATTGGCAGAGTGCCTTTAATACACGGGAGCCCCTTTAACGACATCAATCTGTGATAAATCGTACCTTACGTCACGTCATTGCCAGCTTCCCCGATGAGATCCCATTTATTTCAATAAGGTGTTCTGCATAGTCTGTATAACCGTTAAAACATGGCTACGGATAGCCGTGCATGACCCCTTTGACCTCTTGCTTACGAAGGCTTCGCGCGAGCTCAAGGAGCATCAGCATCATCATCATCCCCCTTGAGACACCGAGGTCCCTTTTAAATTTTTTCTATGTCTTACCTTTGTTGACAGAGGCCATTTTAACTCTTCTGTGGTGTTTGTGTTTAGCTGAAATTCTATTAACGGTTCCTTTTGCCCAACATCCAGGGGATATTACTGATCCAAGATTCCAACCAACATGTCCGCCCCAGATAGCGATTTATCCGACGCCATCTTTCATTTAAACATAATTCCACTTTTTTTTTTTTTTGTCTACAGTCCTTTAAAGGTGTGAATGTTATTTCATGAGTTACATAATTTGCTATCGTTTTATTCGTCCGCAACCTACGCGCTAGCTTTAGCCAGTGACACTTCATTTCTCAATTAATATTAAGGTCCTTTCTAATTACCTTTCCTCTGTCTTCCTTTTTCTAAATGCCACGAACTGCAGAACACAGTATTTTTAATAGTTTTTTTTCTCTCTCTCTCTTATTGCCACCTACCAGGCCAATGGGGGGGGGGGGGGGGAGTTGGATTAAAATGTCACCAGGAAGATTTTAAACCCAATTCATTTTCCTAGTTATGAATTAACTTTCATGATACACTGGGAAAACTACGTACTGGTAGCCGCCATGCAACCCTTAAAGCATGCCGGCCGAGCTGGTCGCCAACCATCAATCACTGCAAACACAGTGAGAGACCCTTGTTGTTACATGGAATCATTAGAAGGGTCCCCAGTATTGATACGGAGATTCAGTAATATTAGAGAACCCATTTATCATCAAAATCTCAAGCCCCCCCATGGAGCATCCCTTAGAATCATGGCTGAGGCAGTCGGCGAAAGTCTCTGTAGTGCAGAGACCTTCGTTCCTAACATGTCACCAACAGAGGGGACCCAAGCGAGGGTCTCTCTCTGCAATAGCTTTGGAATATAAACGCCATAACTTTTTCCTGGATTTTGCACACTGCTCCTGGAGTCATCACATGCCCCAGCTTTTAAAAAGATGATGTAGAGAGTCAAACAAGTCACTTTTTAATGGCATTTTAACTTTTTTTTTTATTTCATTACGTTCACTTTAAAATAGATTTATTTTTATAATATACTTACAAAAAAAAAAAAATCTTGCAAAACAGCGTACTCCCGTCACCACGATGAATAAGTGTTAGTGTAGGTGAGAAGAAATCAAGCCTTTTATATCCACAATCTTAGACTTGATTACTGAGATGTGATTAGACTACTGTAGCACTTTAGATTATTATCGGGCCGGGTAAAGTTTAGTTGGGAGTTTTACGGTCTCTCCGAGAATTAGAGGCTCGGGATCGATGTAAATTTAATTGTTGGCTCGTTGTCTGGTGTTTGGGCGTCAGTAATCATTAGATGTCCGTCTCGACAGATCCGGGAAAGGTAGATTCGCGGCCGCACTGCTACGGAATAGAGCAGGGTTTTAGGGTTCGCGTACAGTTAAGTGAATATAGGAGTTCAATAACAAGACTATAATGGGGTAAGTTTGGTTCCTAATTAAAGAGCCACTAAACTTTAAATTAAAAAAATAGGCTGGATTTCATTTTGCTAAATTTGCATTATTTTATAGTCTGTGGTGTAATTTTATAATCTTTTTTTTAGAGAGTAGTTTAATGTCTAAATAACACTATGAATTTGTGCCACTAACTAGAAAGCTTTTTTTCCCCAAACATTACAACACTACCAGGAGTACCCAAATCCTTGCCTGCGTTAAGGAAATAGATTATAAAATAACATCACCGCACTATGTAACAACATCATGTAAAACAAATGAAAGTTGCTCTTTATTTAAACACAGAGAGATTGTGCCGGGAAGAAGGACAATCAATATTTTTGGCTCTGTGTTCACAAACGCCAGATTAAACGACAGACTAAAAATATCAGAAAGTGCTGCGAGTGTTTGGCAAGGAAAAGTAATACTAGAAAGGCATTGTGGTCTGCCTGGGCCGACGAGCCAGGCAATTAGCGTTCGAGCCAGTGATGCATACTGGCAGAAAAATAACACTATTGCACAAACAATCCCGCCCTCGTGGATAAAACTGGGAGATGCTATGCCAAAACAAGCATGCCTTCGTATTCTGTAATAAATGACACCGCTACCAAACTACATACACCGATCCAGCAACACATAAAAGGCCTAGTACGCAAACTAGAACTAAACAGGAACCTTTAAAGGAACATTAAACGTTGTTTAACCCTGGCATCCTTGAAGGAAGCAAGGGTTAAACAATACATGTCCCGGTAGAATTAAGTAAACCCGACATGTATCTTAATAGATACTCGCGGGTTTCCTATCTGCTGTGTCTCACATGCGAGACACAGCACTTCCTGGTTGTCGCGTACTGACAAACGTCAGCACGCCCACAGCCAATCAGAGCAGGTGCGTGGGTCTCTCGCTGCTAGCCCAACAAGAGAAAATTGTTTTTGCATGGGACCTAGTTAAGGTCCTCCCCTGCTGATCTCATGCAAAAACGAGGGTCTCTCTCTGCGCTCTGTCGGTCAGAGGATAAACTGGCGTGTACTATCAAAAGTACACGCTAGTCCATCCTCATACTAGGGACTACTAACTTTTCACTTGTGCTTCTATATTAGATACTAGATACGTCATGAACGATGAAAAATAAAGAAACAGATCTGCGGTACTAGCGTTTTCCTCAAATCTTCTTATCAAGTTATCGCCGTTTCTATACCAAGAGTACGGCGTATGTCTCCAAGCCCCTCTTCCTTGGATGTCACTGAATTTAGAAATTAATTTCAGGGTAAAAACTATAGGAGGAATGGAAACCGTTTTAAAAGTATGGATTTCAACAATATAATTTTTTTTTTAAAAAGTATGGATTTCACATATATCAGAAACCTGTATAACATAGCCCGAGTTGGACACATTCTCCCATTTGGCTGAATTTCCTCTTTCAAGAATAAGACCCAGTGTGTGTCTATTTACTTTTATTATCGGAGGAATTAAAGTTGAATATGTACCGTATTTTCCGGCGTATAAGACGACTTTTTAACCCCTGAAAATCTTCTCAAAAGTTGGGGGGGTCGTCTTATACGCCGGGTACTGGGATTTACTTACCTATATTCTGCTCTGTCTCCGATCGCGCTGTCAAGCCGGTCCGTGGCTGTGAGGGAAGCGTTGTGAGCTCCCCTCCAGCCGCGCAGCTTTAATAAAGTTTGTTTAAACTTTTTTTTTTTTTTTTTAAACGACCTTTATTTACCGCGCGGCTGGAGGGGAGCTCACAACGCTTCCCTCACAGCCACGGACCGGCTTAACAGCGGGAGAGACAGTGCAGAAAGTAGGTAAGTACTGGGGATTGGGGAAGGGGGGGAGGAGGGTGGCAAACTCTATATTTTAACCTAAAAAGTTAAAATATAGATTCGATTTTTCCGGCTTATAAGACGACTTAGTTGGGGGGGGTCGTCTTATACGCCCAGTCGTTTATACGCCGGAAAATACGGTATTCTCTTTTTTTGAAATACGAGAGTGCCGTGTAGATCCCCCGGCTTCTGCCTGCGATGGAAAAAAGCTTCTCTACTTGGGTAATAAAAGGTTGAAACAAAACTTCGGAGAATGTAGACAAGAGGAGCCATGTGGTAATGGCTGAGCAAATGTATACCGCAAACAAAATGTCTGACAAATGCCTGGTTGCTGCAATGATCATCGAGGTGCAATATCCCCACAAGAAAAAGTGTTTGGATTTAAACAACATTTTTTTTAAACAATCCAAAATTTTGTGTGCACCCCACAATTAAAAAAAAAAAAAAAAAATATCTTGATTGTTTTAATTTAAATCAAATTTGTTTTGGAATGTTTTTTTTGGAGAAAAAAAAAATGAAGAAAAAAACAACAACAAAAAACGAAAGAATCGTTTTCGGTTTAAGATACATTATAGTTCACAGGTTATTCAGTTATGTAGCATGAGGCTGTTTATTCATGCAGCAATTACATTTTTGGTAAATTAACCCAATTAAAGGGACTCTATCACCTAAACATTAATTTTACTGTGAATGTAAAGCATCAAAAATGATTGTATTACAAAAACTGCAAGAAAATGCTTAAAATTAGGAGAAAATGTGTTTTAAATGTATCTATGCAGAGTCTCCTGATTATGACGCCACCTGTGGCCTGATATGCAAATTACACATTTCCCATTGAAAAGCAGTTCATTTGCATACCGTGCCACAGGTGATGTCATAAGTAGGAGACTCCACAGACTCATTTATAACACGTCTCCCCTAATTAAGGCATTTGTTTTCAATTTAGCCAATACAATGGATAGATCATTTTCAATCTTTTTTTTTGGGGGGGGGGGGGAATGTAACTACCAGCAAGAATAAGTCCAATCCTGATTTCTATTGAGTCTTACGGACTCGTGATTTCAATCTTTACTGACTGCCACACACTATATTAAAACAGTCATTTTAGCATGCTAAACATACTACACGTTTTAAAATTGTCTTTCTCTTTTTGCGGCCTTCGATATGAACGATGCTGCATCTAAAAAGGGACAGAAAGAGGTCCATGGTGCTGGTCAACATGGGGTAGGGTTGCCACCTGGCGGGTATTTTACAGGCCAATGTTAAGTCTATGGAGACGGTACCAAGGCTGGTATTTTTCTGAAGAACAGGTGGCAACCTTAACATGGGGGGGATAGAAGAAGGTGGGATTTACAGCAAAAAAGACTTAATTAAGACTTGAAAAGTACGGAGACTTGTGTGAACAAAGATAATCAAGGTGACATTACATATTACAGACCTCAGTCTTCATTATGGGACCACTGGCAGATAACATTTCAACAGAAGACAAGCCTGGGGAACTCACCAATATTGGGGTGCTTTAACAGTCGACAAATCCGGGCCTCACGCTCCAACTTCTGATGGTCTGGAAGAGGGAAAAAAAACAAAAAACATTAACATCAAACGCAATGTTTACTAACAAAAAGTATAGTGTTAAAATATAGTGGTAGCTATCCAACAGACATTCGTCCACGAATGAACCCATGGCTGGTTAGCAGGGTCAGCGACCAATTCTAGCTGTAATCTGATTGGCTCAGACAACGATGAATTCAAAATAAGCCTTTTCTTAAGCTCTTATCTGGGATATACGTGGTACAAAGCTGGAAAAACCAGGTACGAAAGAAGAAATGTTGGAAAAAATGCGGCTATTCGGATATTGTTACATGGCGAGTTAGTTTATCTAATTTTAGTTTCGAGTTTAAAATAATAATAGAAAGATATGAATAAACTCTGTGTGGGCACGCCTCTCCTCCGTATTCAAGAGAAATGCAATGGTTTTCTTCCGAAAATATAAAACTTTTAATAGACGAGGTAAAAAAAAAAAAAAAGTCAGCATACAGATAAACAAATGGATGTGTCAGCTCACACCAGACGCCTTTTGTCCATAGGCATTATTAAGTTCCATTATAGGACGAAATGCGTTGGGTGTGGGCAGATAGGCCTTGGTGATATGTGGATGTTGACTTTTACCTCGTCCAGTAAAAAGGAACCATTGCCTATTGTCGTGGATACTGATGTGGAGTGGCAACATAGAGCTTTCTCATAGCTTTTTGTCGTTCCCTACGTGGATGGTTTAAATGCAGTGCTAATGTCCTTGTGTCTTATTAGTCTCTTAAAAGCATTCATCTGTACATCAAGTGATGCTGCTGGGCACAGAGATAGCGTCACTACTACAGTCACTAAAAGGAAGGAAATTAAATTAGGATGGAGAAGGAGGGGAAGGAAGTAAAAAGGGAAGAAGGAGGAGGCGAGGATGCAAAGGGAAGGCGAAGACGGAAAGGGGAGGCGGAGACGGAAAGGGGAGGCGGAGACGGAAAGGGGAGGCGGAGACGGAAAGGGGAGGCGGAGACGGAAAGGGGAGGCGGAGAGGCGGAGACGGAAAGGGGAGGCGGAGAGGCGGAGACGGAAAGGGGAGGCGGAGACGGAAAGGGGAGGCGGAGAGGCGGAGACGGAAAGGGGAGGCGGAGACGGAAAGGGGAGGCGGAGACGGAAAGGGGAGGCGGAGACGGAAAGGGGAGGCGGAGACGGAAAGGGGAGGCGGAGAGGCGGAGACGGAAAGGGGAGGCGGAGACGGAAAGGGGAGGCGGAGAGGCGAAGACAGACAGGCGAGGCCAAGACAGACAGGCGAGGCCAAGACAGACAGGCGAGGCCAAGACAGACAGGCGAGGCCAAGACAGACAGGCGAGGCCAAGACAGACAGGCGAGGCCAAGACAGACAGGCGAGGCCAAGACAGACAGGCGAGGCCAAGACAGACAGGCGAGGCCAAGACAGACAGGGGAGGCCAAGACAGGCAGGGGAGGCCAAGACAGGCAGGGGAGGCCAAGACAGACAGGGAAGGCGAAGACGGACAGGGAAGGCGAAGACGGACAGGGGAGGCGAAGACGGACAGGGGAGGCGAAGACGGTCAGGGGAGGCGAAGACGGTCAGGGGAGGCGAAGAAGGAAAGGGAAGGCAAAGGTGGGCAGAAAGGCAACGAAGGGAAGGAAAGTAAGCAAAACCAATAGCAAAAGGATTAATTTGGTCAAAAAAAAAAAAATACAAGCCTATAAAAATGTTGGACAGAAGTCCTGTCAGAGCGTTGTAATCTGTTAAACAGCTTTTGTCTGTTTCACCTATTCAAGCTAACACAGATATAAAAGGATGCCTCACTTCACTCTGATTATCAGCCGTATTGAGGTCACAAAGGGGAAGGTATATACAGCGTTCACATAGCGCGCAATGAATGCTAATGTGTGTCACATTTAACACAAAGGCTAGTCCTTTCTTCCATTCTCGGCTGTAGTAGGGAAGATTCGAACCCAGTGCCACTGATCACAAAGCAGCTGCTTTTCTAATTCTAAGGTTCCGCACAATGTCACTAATTACGCCGCATTACAAACGTGCCACGTAAATAGAGAGTACAGATTACAATAGTCACGCACAAATGAGGAGGGCTCCGTCTATACGGTCTCTTTACCCATTCCGTAAGAAACTGGCAGAAATTTGTTCTTTCACGTGGATTTAGTTAATCTAATAGATTACGAGAGAGAAAAAATAATAATTTGCTCAACCTGAAACATTACACAGCCCATAATTACTCACAATGCAGTATAGACAAAAATACAGAAGGAATTAAGGCTTTGGATAGAAACACACAGGATATTGAGACGCCTGTTACATGGAGATAGTACGGATCACTCTGCGGCCCCCCCAGATATTGTAGGACTACATCTTCCATATTACTCTATCAGCCTGAAAGCATCATGGGAGATGCAGTTCGTCAGCAGCTGGAGGGCGCCAGGTTACCTACCCCTGATCAAAGACGCCGCAGCAACCAATGACCAATGTCTCTCTAGTGATGTCACCAGACAATGTGTTGCACTGTTAAGAGATCCTACTGTGTACAAGAACAACTCTATTACAGTCCACACAATGTATTCTATTGCAGCAGCACAGGAAGTGACTACATGAAACAAAACTTTATATGCTTGGTGTCTATATAATCAGTGCTGCTGCACCTGCAGTAAACATGCAAAGTAATCACTGGGCAAGACTTATACAGAATGCCTGCATCAAATCACACAGGGATAAAAGCCTGGGCACCAACGTGAGTTTGGGGACTAGACTAGTATTCAGGATAAAAAGTAGACATTTCTTGAAAAAAACATAGTTGGCATCACACTTTGTACATCGTTACATTAGCATGCTGACAAAATGCACATGATATACAGTGCCTGGCCAAAACCATGTCTCAAGTTCCCTGACCCACAAGAAAAAATCCATTGATGGAATAACCTGGTCATTTCGTATATTCAGGTGGTCAGCTGACCTCATTCTTTGGGTACTGACCCTAGACCTGACCACTGTAGTAACCCCAGACCTATTTGTTTAGTTAAACCCAGGTGGTGTATAATAATATCAACACCAAGAATTTGAATTATTCAGATTTTTCCACAGTAGTGGGGGTTTTTTTTTTGTTCTTTTTGTTTGGTCAGTACACGAATATAAAACGTAAAAAACCAACGAGGCAATTAAAGGGGGGCAATCAGCAGGCGCATGCTATGGTAACAAATTTGGGGCAGATTACCCCACTTTAAGATTTGTGAGTCAGAATGAAACCTATAAACCTGTATCGTTAGATTACGCCGTGCAACCAGTAGGCCTCCACCTACTGGTTCCAACTTCTAACGAGGGGAGGCCTACGTCAACCTTTAATAAATGGGGAACAAGTCTAGCTCGGCGCGTCCCAACCTGGAGTGGGCGTGGTCTCCTAGGGCGAAGGCGCAAGTAATCAGGGTGGAGATCTCATAGGACCTACCATGATTAATTAATTGGATTGTGTCTGTGCGTATATCCATCCTACTTACTGCCGGGCTGCACTTTGCATGCTCTTTCTGCAGCATGTGCAACAAATATGTGTCCCTGGAAACATGGCCCATGTTGGCAACTATGCTGTTGTTGGATGATAATTCATAGCTTTAGTGGCTGAGAACAATGGGCGTTGCAGTTCACTGTCCGAGAGCCATCAGCAGGATCCTCCAGTATGAGGACGCTCCAGTTAGAATATGGGGCTCATTTAAATATTGCTTACAGTGCGAATAAAGAGAATTAAAAAAAAAAAAAAAGGCTGAAAAACAATCTGTACATTATGTTAGCTGAATTGCAAGCAAATTCATACAATTAATACATTTTTATATATATATTTTTTTTCTTTTAAATGTGTGTGTGTGTGGTGTCTACTGCGTATCACCCATGACTTGATATGCAAATGTTCAGTGGGGAAATGTGTAATTTGCATATCGAGCCACAAGGTGATGTCATACACAGGAGACGCATTTAAAACATAGATGGCTCTCTTGTATTATGCATTTGCTTGGAATTCTGCTCACAAGACGTATAGATCAAGTTTTTTATTCTCTACATTCATACATTCACAGTATAAGCCTTGATTTCGAACGACGGAGTGAGGATATGACACTGGGGGGGGGGGAGACCGTGAAGTGCTGCATTTCTCAGGAGCGGAGTGAGCGATACAGGGTCCTCTAATCAGAGCGTTACACCATCCTCATCAATGAGTGCGCTAGTTATCTATGCAGACTGCAGATATTGCTCGGGCGCGATTCCCCAGTGAGCAGCTCAATTGATCACCACTAGGAAAGGAGAAAGAGGTGGGAGGAGGTTTGTTAGATATTCGGCATTGATTGCTGTGCAGCAAAATCACTGCAGCCTCTCTCACTCTGCAAAAAAAAAACTCGCAAACCATTGGTTTAGGCAGATTGGTGTCAAGCCGGGAGCGGGCCCGGGGACTGGCGTTAACAAGACGCAGTGTCACTGGGGGGGGGGGGGGGGGGGGGGAGAGGGGGGGGGGGTGCTTAAACAGGTGTGATCATGTACCAAGCAAACTGGAACGCCAAGACAGCAGATAAATGGCTCCTCTCGCAGAATGGGCAATCTGAATTCAGTGCTACAGACAAACAGCTTGGAGCACCAGCAAGAACAGGGAGGTGGACTAGCAAAGGCCCAGGTGGGCTAAGAGAAAGAAAGGCTTGATAATAAAACAAATAAAAATGAATGCAGCTCACAAAAAGTAACTTTTTTTTTTTATCCCTGGGTATCATGGGAGGACTGGAAACAGGGGCAGGAGCTGCTCTCTAACCCGACTGTATGGGCTGGAAACAGGGGCAGGAGCTGCTCTCTAACCCGACTGTATGGGTTGGAAACAGGGGCAGGAGCTGCTCTCTAATCTGACTGTATGGGCTGGCAACAGAGACAGGAGCTGCTCTCTAATCTGACTGTATGGGCTGGCAACAGAGACAGGAGCTGCTCTCTACCCTGACTGTATGGGCTGGCAACAGGGTCAGGAGCTGCTCTCTAACCCGACTGTATGGGCTGGCAACAGGGGAAGGAGCTGCTCTCTAACCTGACTGTATGGGCTGGCAACAGAGACAGGAGCTGCTCTCTACCCTGACTGTATGGGCTGGCAACAGGGTCAGGAGCTGCTCTCTAACCCGACTGTATGGGCTGGAAACAGGGGCAGGAGCTGCTCTCTAACCTGACTGTATGGGTTGGCAACAGGGGCAGGAGCTGCTCTCTAATCTGACTGTATGGGCTGGCAACAGGGGCAGGAGCTGCTCTCTAACCTGACTGTGTGGGCTGGCAACAGGGGCAGGTGCTGCTCTCTAACCTGACTGTATGGGTTGGCAACAGGGCAGGAGCTGCTCTCTAACCTGGATGCATGGGCTGGCAACAGGGGCAGGTGCTGCTCTCTAACCTGACTGTATGGGCTGGCAACAGGGGCAGGAGCTGCTCTCTAACCTGACTGTGTGGGCTGGAAACAAGGGCAGGAGCTGCTCTCTAACCTGACTGTATGGGTTGGCAACAGGGGCAGGAGCTGCTCTCTAATCTGACTGTATGGGCTGGCAACAGGGGCAGGAGCTGCTCTCTAACCTGACTGTATGGGTTGGCAACAGGGGCAGGAGCTGCTCTCTAACCTGACTGTATGGGCTGGAAACAAGGGCAGGAGCTGCTCTCTAACCTGACTGTATGGGTTGGCAACAGGGGCAGGAGCTGCTCTCTAATCTGACTGTATGGGCTGGCAACAGGGGCAGGAGCTGCTCTCTAAATTGACTGAATGGGCTGGGGTCAGGGGAGGGCAGGAAAGGGAGGGGACAGGAGCAGCTCTCTAAATTGGGGCTGGGGTCAGATGGACAATTGTCCCCCAGGCTTCTATATAACCTGACTCAGGTGGCTGAGGCATCACCCTCCACCCTCTGGCCAATTAGCCATTTTACAGATAGACCCCCTTATAATACCAAATCAGTTTTTCTTAACATCCCCTAGGACCAGGGGCAGACCCTGTGTTAATGCAAAGCCTGTCTGAGCAGAATTGGGATAATCACAGGCTCAGCCAATTAAACTAATTCACCTGTGCGTAAGCAGGGAGCAGCCTTTAAACCCATCCAGGGTACATGAGGTCAGGAAGGAGAAACAGAAATGTAAAAGGGGATTTGGCTTAAAAATGTTAAACGTGTTCTGCAACATTGAGCATTATATGTGTAAACGTTTCCTCAGCTCTACAGAACTTATTTAAAATTTGGGGTGGGAAACGGTAGTGGGTCGGGAGAAAATAGTTCTACACGGCACACTGCATATGTCAAATGCATATGGGGGGCCAGGAGATTACTATAACACATGGCAGTAAAGGGAGCGTGTATCGTTAGAATGCCGTGTATGCTCAATGCGATAAATCGTGAACCGTGGTGAACAGTTAACTGAACCACTGCAATAATCAGGCCAAAGTAGCCGAGCTGGACAAATGGACTTGACTGGGGTTAATCGTTCCAACTCAGCTTTGTGCAAGTTCAGTGGTAATTCCCCACATACCACTAAGTAGTGTGGGTGAGCTACACAGGACGATTTATGGGATGCTTGTCATTGGGTCATGGACCCCAACCCTAGGCATCCCAAGCATTCCTCCAACTGGTGTCCCTCAGGGGTCTTTAAATTATTTCTGGTCTACAAGAAAGCCCCACAACAAGATGGGCTGCAATATATCATAGAGCGGGGAGGACCAGCTGTCATCCTCTCTCGCCCTCCAGCTTCCAGATACGGCCCTGGTCTCCAGGAACGTCAAAAACGTAATAATGATGTAAATAAAGCCCCCCCCCCCCCCCCCACCACGCCGATATTACTGCCAAGGTGTTATTACATGGAAGAGTCACAAATTATTATATGGGCACTCCCACCAAAAGATGAAAAGTTTTAATTTTTGGTTACTGGGCGCCGCCATTTTGTGAAATATAGTGTTTTTGGGGTACCACCCCCCAGTGATTTTACAGCACTAGTATCTCACTTTGGGGCTGGGGACACAGAATGCAGTGTATAAGTCAGAATTCTGACCATAGACTTGCATTGAATGGGAGGGTAATGTAACTATTACATCACAAGGGGCGGAGTTATCATCCTGTTTGATCAGGTCAATCTCCTCTCTTTGTGTTGGAAGGCCCACTATGATACACAGGAGCCAGTAAGAGAGCAGGGGAGTATCTTATGACATCATCATGCAGACTTTGACCACAGTTGTAAAGCGAGACTGGCTGGAATATTTTGGATGATGTTACATCATGGGAAATATTCACAAAATGGATCCAGGAGACAAACGCCTATTTTTACTCTTATATGCAATTAACTCAATCATTAAAAAAAACAGTGGCATATGATGTATATATATTTGACCAGGTTATCTAGTTAAATCTTAGTGGCAGTGTCCCTTTAAAAGAATGCCATCACCTAACGAATGCAGAAATGGAAGAAGAAAAAGAACAGATTAAGAGAAATGCTTTAATGACATCACCCTGTGGCTTGATTTGCTAATTGAAACCCATGACTCTCTATAGTCAGCCGTAGTCATATTAAGCAACCATGAACTCTATTAGAGTGTTAGCTTCCCCTGGAAGGTTACTCCAGGTATCTACTACTCTCTCTCTAATATTTCCTCCCTCAGCATTATTAAATTAAGTCCATTTGCTGCTCCTTTTTTTATTTTTGTATTACCCCAGCTTATTTTCGGAAAGCCTGCAATGAATGTTGCCCCTGCAGGGTACAGGCTTGTCTGCGTTGTATCAAAGTGCTACGTGAACACAAGGCCTTGTGTTGCATGCTGGGAAATGGAGCCCATAGACAGTCTCCGAAGGTCTCCATTAGTGGAGTGCAAGAAAAATGCTATGGGTCAGCCAGAGAGTGTGCAAAAGCCTTGGAAAACTATCCCCCCTCCTAGGAGAGGAGGTGCATCATTTTACGTCTCCAAAAACACCCACCTTAGTATTGGGGGGGTCTTGATGCTGCTTAAAGTGTCCGATTTGATTCCAAGTGCTGCAGACGAGCCTCTGGCTCCGAATACACTTAGAGACGGCTCTGAATAATTAATATTTTACGGTTTCTAACCACATGAATGTGGAGGACTGATTCGTGATAGAGGCCTCTCCAATGCAGTCTATCAGTCATCAAAAGAGAAGACATACATTACAGATTACCTCCATTACAGCAGCATCACAGACCCACCTAAATAATAATAAATAATAATAATAAATAATAATAGTAATAATAATAAATAATAATAGTAATAATAATAATGCCTCTGTAAAGGAGAAGAGTATATTTAAAAGAAGAAAAAAATCACAAAAAGGGGATTAAAAGTAATACCAGGAAGTATTACTTTACTGAGAGGGTAGTGGATGCATGGAATAGTCTTCCAGTAGAAGTGGTAGAGGTTAATACAGTGAAGGAGTTTAAGCATGCGTGGGAGGATAGGTATAAGGCTATCCTAGATATAAGATAAGGCCAGGGACTAATGAAAGTATTACATTACTGAGAGGGTAGTGGATGTATGGAATAGTCTTCCAGTAGAAGTGGTAGACACAGTGAAGGAGTTTAAGCATGCGTGGGATAGGTATAAGGCTATCCTAGATATAAGATAAGGCCAGGGACTAATGAAAGTATTACATTACTGAGAGGGTAGTGGATGTATGGAATAGTCTTTCAGTAGAAGTGGTAGACGTTAATACAGTGAAGGAGTTTAAGCATGCGTGGGATAGGTATAAGGCTATCCTAGATATAAGATAAGGTCAGGGACTAATGAAAGTATTACTTTACTGAGAGGGTAGTGGATGTATGGAATAGTCTTCCAGTAGAAGTGGTAGAGGTTAATACAGTGAAGGAGTTTAAGCATGCATGGGATAGGTATAAGGCTATCCTAGATATAAGATAAGGTCAGGCACTAATGAAAGTATTACATTACTGAGAGGGTAGTGGATGTATGGAATAGTCTTCCAGTGGAAGTGGTAGAGGTTAATACAGTGAAGGAGTTTAAGCATGCGTGGGATAGGTATAAGGCTATCCTAGATATAAGATAAGGCCAGGGACTAATGAAAGTATTACTTTACTGAGAGGGTAGTGGATGCATGGAATAGTCTGCCAGTAGAAGTGGTAGAGGTTAATACAGTGAAGGAGTTTAAGCATGCATGGGATAGGTATAAGGCTATCCTAGATATAAGATAAGGCCAGGGACTAATGAAAGTATTACTTTACTGAGAGGGTAGTGGATGTATGGAATAGCCTTCCAGTAGAAGTGGTAGAGGTTAATACAGTGAAGGAGTTTAAGCATGCGTGGGATAGGTATAAGGCTATCCTAGATATAAGATAAGGCCAGGGACTAATGAAAGTATTGCTGTACTGAGAGGGTAGTGGATGCATGGAATAGTCTCCCAGTAGAAGTGGTAGAGGTTAATACAGTGAAGGATTTTAAGCATGCATGGGATAGGTATAAGGCTATCCTAGATATAAGATAAGGCCAGGGACTAATGAAAGTATTACATTACTGAGAGGGTAGTGGATGTATGGAATAGTCTTCCAGTAGAAGTGGTAGACACAGTGAAGGAGTTTAAGCATGCGTGGGATAGGTATAAGGCTATCCTAGATATAAGATAAGGCCAGGGACTAATGAAAGTATTACATTACTGAGAGGGTAGTGGATACATGGAATAGTCTTCCAGTAGAAGTGGTAGAGGTTAATACAGTGAAGGAGTTTAAGCATGCGTGGGATAGGTATAAGGCTATCCTAGATATAAGATAAGACCAGGGACTAATGAAAGTATTACTTTACTGAGAGCGTAGTGGATGTATGGAATAGTCTTCCAGTAGAAGTGGTAGAGGTTAATACAGTGAAGGAGTTTAAGCATGCATGGGATAGGTGTAAGGCTATCCTAGATATAAGATAAGGCCAGGGACTAATGAAAGTATTACATTACTGAGAGGGTAGTGGATGTATGGAATAGTCTTCCAGTAGAAGTGGTAGAGGTTAATACAGTGAAGGAGTTTAAGCATGCGTGGGATAGGTATAAGGCTATCCTAGATATAAGATAAGACCAGGGACTAATGAAAGTATTACTTTACTGAGAGCGTAGTGGATGTATGGAATAGTCTTCCAGTAGAAGTGGTAGAGGTTAATACAGTGAAGGAGTTTAAGCATGCATGGGATAGGTGTAAGGCTATCCTAGATATAAGATAAGGCCAGGGACTAATGAAAGTATTACATTACTGAGAGGGTAGTGGATGTATGGAATAGTCTTCCAGTAGAAGTGGTAGAGGTTAATACAGTGAAGGAGTTTAAGCATGCGTGGGATAGGTATAAGGCTATCCTAGATATAAGACAAACATTTCACAGGGAGCTAGCCTAATCATTTTAGGAGCCAGGGAAAGAATTGTATGATCTTTATTCATGCAAGAGGAAACTGACAAGGGAATTTCAAATGTAAGGCCAAAGTAGCCGAGTGGGATCAATTCTTTTCATGAATCAGGTCTGCTCTCCGTCATACAGCACTGGGCACTGGCTGAAGGGCAGGATGGAGTAGGAAAGGAGAGCATTTTGGTTTTGGGGTGGGCACACCACATGCATGCAGTGTTATATGTCATTATGGTCCAGCAAAATCTATTATTTATTTTATGAAACCCTGTGTTGAATTAAAATATTGATAATTGGCCTCATTTATACAATAAAAGCAGTATTTTTTTTATGTTTCAGTTAGAAAGCACAATAACATGCCAAGTAGTAGTGCCCCAGCCCCCAGGTGGCTCTCACAGGACTTGCCCCAGCCCCCAGGTTGCTCTCACAGGACTTGCCCCAGCACCCAGGTTGCTCTCACAGGACTTGCCCTAGCACCCAGGTTGCTCTCACAGGACTTGCCCCAGCACCCATACGGGTTCAACTCAACCCAACTTTTAGTAAATATCATTTTAGATCTTCTCTACATTTACAGTGTGGGTAGTGTCCAGTTCCTTTAAAAGAGACTAAATTATACTATAGCCCACACCGAATAAAGAAAACAGAAAAGAGTGCAGTCTAATGTAACTCCAATGTGCACAAACACAAAGCAAAACTAATTATAATAAAGTAAAATCAACCATGCAGATAGCCTCGATGCAGCCACCGATGGAAGCATGCCTTGGCAATTCATTATCTCAAAGGGGGGGTAGATCTAAATGATGAAAAGTGCAGTGAAAAATCAGCAGAAATGAAATAATAACCAAGACAGACATCCCATCAGATTACTAGAAACACCCAGGTCGAAGGCGCTGGGCAGGTCACTTGGCTGCTTCCTGCCCAGGACGGTGGGGAAGTCGTGTGGCGCACCTCAAGCTGGTGTTTTTATTGACACTGATACTCTAAGCCCAGGATGCACCGTGCATCTTCCCAGCCTTTTACAGTATCCATCAGCAGCACAACGCTTTAGGACCACCCCTCCTGCTGCCGTACCATTGGCCAGCTGCCATGCAGCAGTGTTTAACCCCTTCTACGAGAATCCTCACCATCCACAAAACACAGGCAGGCTCCCTGCCGCCCAGCAGTTCCTTTATAAACCACAGGACCGCCAGTGACATGCTGGGCAAAAAAGGGGGGGGGGGGGTTCAACTGGCAGATTATTCTTCTAACCATCCCCTGTACGGCAGGAAAAGATCCCATTTTGGAAGCGAACGGGTCAAAAAAATCAACCCGCAAGAATCATTCCGAGCTCATGAGTCAACCAAAGTCTGAAGCGTCCCATCAAGAGAGCAACTGCAGCCGTTCTGAGATAAAAATGATAGGACATAGACCGTGAGTGCTCCCTGCGCCTGGTTTAACGGTTCTGTAAGAATTCAGGGTTCAACTAGCCGCAAAAAAAAAACCTAAAAATCAAGAGAATTAAAACGGGACTGTGGACTGTAAACATTACTTGGACTGTGAATGGAGTATCCATGAACGTAAAATGATCTATAACGTTGTGTTAGCAAAACTGCAAGCAATGATGTGTTTTAAATGTGTCTGTGGCGTCTTCTGCTAGCACCGTATGCAAATTAACTGCTTTTCAATGTGTAATTTGCATATCAGGCCACAGGTGATGTCATAAGCAGGAGACTGCCACAGACACATGTAAAACCCTCCTTGTTAAGGCTTTTGCTTGCAATTGTGTTATTACAATGTACGGATCATTTTTTTTTTTTTTTAATTCTCTATATTCCCAGTAATATGGATGTTTAGGCGATACAGTCCGTAGTGCTGAATTCTCCTGCTTACAACCAGGCAATGTTCTTTTACTTCTACCCGGCCACCGCCAGTGGCCACAAATCAGAGTCAAGTTAAAAAAGGCCCTTGCAGTCGCCATTTTGTTTCTGTGAAAGAGCCCACCTTTTAGTTAAAATAAATAAATAAATACTGCCCCAATCTATTGTCTCCATAGACTTAACCACGGACTCGAACCAAATCGTTACCGGGCTGCCTGAAAAATTACCGGCTGGGTGGTAAACCGAGCTACAAGCATGGTGATGGTGTTTACAGCAAAAATGTAAAAAAAAAGGCCCATAATGCTCTACTGACCAGTGCTCGATTTAAAAAATAAAATAAAAAAAGAATCATACGTTTAATCCCCAACGCATTTTACTCAAAGTAACCCGTTGCTTTGGGGGGGGAAACCCAACGCATTTTAATCAACGTTTGTCGATTCTCATCATCTCTTTTCTCCGCTCTGGTGCCACTTACAGCCTTGGCCATGATATCGCGGGCCTCTATCAGACACAGTAATTCCGCCAGGCCTCTCTGGAAGAACTGGGATGTATTGATTTCTTGAGGGGCCGTATTACGGCCGAAAGGCCGGAGAGTAGAAACCGTACGCAGAAAACACTGTTTGTGACAGGTCCGATTTAACTCCGGGTCTTAACACTCCTTAACTATGGTGCCGGGGGACGAAGCAATCGAACTGTGTGATCTATGGGACTACTGCATGAGGCGTGCCAATGGACACAGAATCTAGGTGTGAATATCTGCGTCATCGCCCACCTACACTGCTAGAAAGGTGAGGCTTTTTCTCTAGCTACACAAAAAGTTGGAGTTCCTCTTACATTGAAAAAATGGCCGAGACGGGGGTGGGGGGGGGTGGGGGGTAAAAACAGACTTGCCCAAGCAT
Source organism: Pelodytes ibericus (assembly GCA_036172795.1). Classification (NCBI taxonomy): domain Eukaryota; kingdom Metazoa; phylum Chordata; class Amphibia; order Anura; family Pelodytidae; genus Pelodytes; species Pelodytes ibericus. Next base: position 6,562,311 of record CM069867.1, on the reverse strand, counting down.
TGGTTATAATGTAACAGAAAGATCAAAAACAATCTATACATTGTATTTGATAAATGTAGAAAGAGAAGGTGTGTTTTTTTATTTTTGTTAAGTAATTTTTTTTTTGGGGGGGGGAGGGAGAATTACACAGGATTATAAAGGGTTACAACCGCTGCAGACGGCAAAGCCGAAAAAATACATTTATTTTTTTTAATTTTTTTTTTAAAGGGTTTTCCAGAAATTTGGCAGTGGAGCCAGCCGACCGCAATTTTAAGATCTAAGTGCAGGAGAAAAAGAAAAAGAAAAAAATAGACGAATGAGCAGACTCAGCTGGATTTACCACCTCCTTGGACGGGCACCAGAAAACAAGCCTTAATCCCCTTCTAGAAATCAATCTGCTCGCCGTGCCAACTCTCCTCTGCCCAGACAATTTCCTCCGCAGCACAAGGGGAGGGTCGACAGGACTGACACAGCTTCCAAATCTCCCCAGCAGCAGCTGCAGCAGAGGCCATAGCAGAGACTGGCATCTAATAGGGGGGGGGGGGGGGGGGCGGGGGTACTTGTCCTAACAATGAATTTTAGTCTCCTCTGCTACAAGTCCTTTTAGGGTGTTGGGGCGAGCAGCTCCCACACACGGGGGGCCGGGTGCTTGTCAGTCAAATATGGGAAAGCTGTTGGGGGGGGGGGGGGGGGGGTCGATTTAGAACCCTTTCTCCCAAACCATCCATATTAAAATACAGGGCTTGCTATTTCCCTGAAGTACATTGCAATCCGTGGCAAATTAAAAGGAGACACACAAAAAAAATGACCTATACGTTGTGTTAGCAATATTGGCAGCAAATGCACAGATTAAGAGAAGCGTCCCCTTCTTATGACATCACCTGTGACTCGGTATTCAAATGACACCTGTTCCTATTGAAAAAGGCTCATTTGCACATCAATCCACGGGCGATATATAAACATGAGCCACCGCAGACCCATTTAAAAACCACACGTGTCTCTTAACCTATGCATTTGCTTGCAATTCTGCTAATATCAATCTATAGACCATTTTTCATCATTCAACGTTCGCTACAGTAGAAGCGGTGTTTAATATTGGCCTCAAGCCAATACATCGGTAAAACACATGCCGGGAGGCAACCCTATCTGTGCTGGGTGGGCTATTTAAAAAAAAAAAAGTAAAAATAAAAAAATAAAAATCAAGAGACTAGTTAAAAAGTTGGTGGTGTTTGCAACCTCTCCATCCTACAGGGGAACAGTCTCTACATTTTAAATGACTTCAGTCCTGCTCATGGCCAGAGCCCCTTATTTTTGGGAATGCCACAAGCCCCTTGTACTTTAAGAATCATTAGGTTTTATAGAAACATAGAATGTGTCGGCAGATAAGAACCATTCGGTCCATCTAGTCTGCCCAATTTTTTTTGAGTACTTTTATTAGTCCCCCGTTCCCGGTCTTATAGCTAGGATAGCCTTGTGTCTATCCCACGCATGCTTAAACTCCTTCACTGTGTTTACCTCTACCACTTCTACTGGAAGGCTTTTCCATGCATCCACTACCCTCTCAGTTAAATAATACTTTCATTAGTCCCTGGCCTTATCTTATATCTAGGATAGCCTTATACCTATCCCATGCATGCTTAAACTCCTTCACTGTATTAACCTCTACCACTTCTACTGGAAGACTATTCCATACATCCACTACCCTCTCAGTAAAGTAATATTTTCATTAGTCCCTGGCCTTATCTTATATCTAGGATAGCCTTATACCTATCTCAAACATGCTTAAAATCCTTGACTGTGTTTACCTCTACCACTTCTGCTGGCAGGCTATTCCATACATCCACTACCCTCTCAGTAAAGTAATACTTCCTGATATTACTTTTAAATCTTTGCCCCTCTAATTTAAGACTATGCCCTCTAGTTGTGGTAGTTTTTCTTCTTTTAAAAAGATGACTATGCATTGGCCAGGAATCGAACCAAGGGCTCGCACGTGGCAGGGGAGAATTCTACCACTAAACCACAAATGCTACATGTCTGAACCACCAATGCTACATTTATATTCAGGAATGACAGAATACACAGAAAGCAAATTTCCCAAAGCACATTACAGGAAAGCTTGTCTCTCTACCTGCCCCCAGTCTATTCTGCAGGGCCAACAAATTAAAAAAAAAAAAAAAAACCATAAAGTATCCCAAAAAAAAAAAAAAAATGATTTTGGTTGACCTTGTTTGCAAATGCCTACCCAGAATCCCTTGCAGTGGTGGTAGCACGTGTAGGATTTCTGTGGGTAACCCACATCTTCAGGCCTGTCTGTGTAGATTTGTGTATAATAATGCCCCTCAACACCTTTATGGGGCTATATCTTTGAACAATGGGAGCGGTTCAAGTGAAGGGCAAAAATAAGGTCATGATAGATTTGGCGGGGGGAAAAAAAATATATATCTCCAACTTGTTTGTCTTTCCCACTCGGCAATTAAAAGGGATTCTGTCAACTAAATAGAATTTATCCGGAGAATGAGAAATTATCTATACGTTGGGTCAGCCCAATAGCAAACAAATTACATAAAGTAAGTATCTCTCCGGTTTATGACCTTCAAATTAACTACTTGCAATGGGAAATGTGTCATTTGATTTACTAAAACTATTTAACCCTTGCATCCTTACAGGAACCTCTGCTGATCCCAAGCAAAAAAACGACGGTCTCTATGCACTAGGATGGCCGCCCGACCTGATCTAGCGGCCAGTTTCCCATGGAAGCATGGCAGCTTCCATTTAGAAGATACATACCCCCACCCAGGCGAATCGGGACACGGGGGGGGGGGACACCCGAAAAGTGGGACAGAGGTAGAGCGCGGTGGGACATAGCTCGGGACTGTACCGCCAGTGTATCCTTACGTTCTCTTGTTCGTCTGTCTATGAAGCACAAGTCAGAAATAAAGTTTAGTGTCCCTTTAACTTATGCATCACAATGTACACCTCATTTCCTATTGTATTTATTGTATGGTCTTCTAATTCTACTTATTTACATGTACTTATTTCACTTTTCCATGTAGGAGTACAGAGCAGTGTGTGGAAACGGCAGAAGGTGTCCCATGCATCGAGTCAAAACAAAAGGAAACTCATTAATACAACTAGGGACTGGGCCGGAGTTAGAATAAAAACTATGGGATTAGTAGAATAAAATCAGCCAGGCCCCCCTGTTGGGAAGTGTCCCACTATCACAGTAGGCCTGTCCGGCCCTGGCGGTTACTTGTTTTATATAACAATTACATGATATAGCAAGGAGCCTAATAAATAATAATTTATTTCGGTCCATCTAGTCTGACCAATTTCTGACAAAAAAAATAATATCTGTTCACTTTCATTAGTCCCTGGCCTTATCTTATATCTAGGATAGCCTTATACCTATCCCACGCATGCTTAAACTCCTTCACTGTATTAACCCCTACCACTTCTACTGGAAGACTATTCCATACATCCACTACCCTCTCAGTAAAGTAATACTTTCATTACTCCCTGACCTTATCTTATATCTAGGATAGCCTTATACCTATCCCATGCATGCTTAAACTCATTCACTATATTAACCTCTACCACTTCTACTGGAAGACTATTCCATGCATCCACTACCCTCTCAGTAATGTAATACTTTCATTAGTCCCTGGCCTTATCTTATAACTAGGATAGCCTATTACCTATCCCACGCATGCTTAAACTCCTTCACTGTATTAACCTCTACCACTTCTACTGGAAGGCTATTCCATACATCAACTACCCTCTCAGTAATGTAATACTTTCATTAGTCCCTGGCCTTATCTTATATCTAGGATAGCCTTATACCTATCCCACGCATGCTTAAACTCCTTCACTGTATTAACCTCTACCACTTCTACTGGAAGACTATTCCATGCATCCACTACCCTCTCAGTAATGTAATACTTTCATTAGTCCCTGGCCTTATCTTATATCTAGGATAGCCTTATACCTATCCCACGCATGCTTAAACTCCTTCACTGTATTAACCTCTACCACTTCTACTGGAAGGCTATTCCATGCATCCACTACCCTCTCAGTAATGTAATACTTTCATTAGTCCCTGGCCTTATCTTATATCTAGGATAGCCTTATACCTATCCCACGCATGCTTAAACTCCTTCACTGTATTAACCTCTACCACTTCTGCTGGAAGGCTATTCCATACATCCACTACCCTCTCAGTAATGTAATACTTTCATTAGTCCCTGGCCTTATCTTATATCTAGGATAGCCTTATCCCTATCCCATGCATGCTTAAACTCCATCACTGAATTAACCTCTACCACTTCTACTGGAAGACTATTCCATGCATCCACTACCCTCTCAGTAATGTAATACTTTCATTAGTCCCTGACCTTATCTTATATCTAGGATAGCCTTATACCTATCCCATGCATGCTTAAACTCCTTCCCTGTATTAACCTCTACCACTTCTACTGAAGGCTATTCCATACATCCACTACCCTCTCAGTAAAGTAATACTTTCATTAGTCCCTGACCCTATCTTATATCTAGGATAGCCTTATACCTATCCCATGCATGCTTAAACTCCTTCACTGTATTAACCTCTACCACTTCTACTGGAAGACTATTCCATACATCCACTACCCTCTCAGTAAAGTAATACTTCCTGATATTACCTTTAAATCGTTGCCCCTCTAATTTCAGACTATGTCCTCTAGTTGTGGTAGTTTGTCTTCATATAAATATACTCTCTTCCGTTACTGTGTTGATTCCCTTTATGTATATAAATGTTTCTATCATATCCCCCCTGTTACGTCTTTCCTCCAAGCTAGACATGTTAAGATGCTTTAACCTTTGTTTTGTTTGGCTTTTAAAGTCGACCAATATTTGCCAGGTCTTAAAAAGGTAAATGTATTTTCGTACAATAACAGGACCGCCTACCTGTAGGGACTGGGCGTGAGCAGACATACATCTTTCTGCTGGGGATATGTTGGGGAGTGCCTGCACACGCCTACAAAAATTGTAGACCGTCCATATTTCACATTTGTTTTTGATGCAAGATCGCCTGCTATCGGAAGGCTGTTACAGGACAACTGTCGGCAAAATTAAGTTATGTCGAACTGAAAGATTGAATCAAGTGCAAGTGTTTAAAATAGAAATTAATTGATGAAAGAATATAAATAAAAGTACCTTTTTGCACCCTCTCTGTGCAGTATAGCTCTAACAGAGGGCTGACATGTTTAGAATCTTAGGTCAGGTGACCCAAAGATTCTAAAAAAAAAAAAAAAAAAAAACATGTCTGCCCCGTGATGAAGCTATATTATATAAGGTACTTTATTTGTATTTTGTCATTAAAACTTCTATATTGAAATTGCCACACTTGACGCCCTCTTTCAGTTATACAGAGCTGATCTGCGGACAGTTTAAATGATGTAAAGTGACCTCTCTCTCGCTTGATTGTTCATTCAGCAATGAAATGGTGAAACAGCCAGGCCATATGGTAAATGCTGGGAACGGTGTGCAATCGTTAGAAGCCCCAATAAACACTTCTTTCCCCTCCCAAGTGCAAACACAAACTTACTGAGAACAAATATCCCCATCGGCCTGCTGTGCTTTAAACTTTTTTTTATATTATTACCTCCTACTTTCCATGACAATATAGGAAACTTTTTGCCCAAAGCACTGCCAGCTTGTCCCCATCACTGTGGACTCCAATGTTGACTTGAGCGTTTTCCTATATCTTACCATAGCTTTTTGGGGGGGATTTCTATACATGCCTTAAGAGGGTCAGTTAAATGCTATTGGACTAGGGTTGCCAGATCGGCAATTTCTTTCCTAGACTTAACATTGGCCTTTTTTTTTTTTACCTTCCTGCCGGTAAAATACCGGCCTGGTGGCAACTCTATCTGTGTATGGAAAACGTATAAGGATGGGGTAGGCATATGGCTATCTTCGATATAAGATAAAGCCAGGAACTAATTAAAGTATTTTCGAAAATTGGGCAGACTAGATGGACCGAACGGTTCTTATCTGCCGGTGACACATTCTATAAAGTAGGTCTTCCAATCTACCTGCAACGTAGCGGGACTCATCCTTTGGGTACCAATGTCTATGTCAGGGGTAGGCACACTTCGGCACTCCAGATGTTGTGAACTAAATCTCCCATAATGCTCTTACCGTTCTAACGCTGGCAAAGCATCAAGGGCAATGTAGTCCACAAAATCTGGAGTGCCACGGGTTGCCTTCCCCTGGTCTATGGGAAGAAACAGTGGCTCTCGAGAAAAGGCTTTGTACACCTGCCTCTCGTACAGTTCAATTGGAGGGGCACACGGAAGAGCCAGATATTATGTAGTTCGTCTGACCCCCCCCAAGCGATGCCAAATGGGGGACACCAAGATGAGAAGACACTGAGAAGGATCCTCTCCAATGAAAAAGAACTGCGTAAATAACAGTATAAAGCAATACAAATTGGGGCAAAAAGCTGAACAGCAAAACTAGTTAACATCAAAAAAATATCCTAATTAAAAAGAATCAAAACTTCTATCTATCCTTTTTGCTCGATATTTGTTTGTCAGTTCAACAAAAAGCACCAAAAAAAAAAAACTAACACAAATTTGAGATCATCGTGATCATATATATATATTGTCAAAACAGATAAAAGTGTGGATTTCTTTTTTGGCTAATCTGTCTGTGTGAAAAACAGTCCCGGCCACTTATGTCCTTGGTTTACTGCAAAGGACGAAGCTGCTTCGCTGCTGCTAAAAATATACTGAAAAAAGCCCAAAATCCTAATAATACAGAACGGTTATTCTGGTAGTGGTTGCCCCAATACGTCACTTTCCTAGAAGAAAGATGCACCAATTTATACTTTAATTTAAATTATAGATCTCCTTTGGTTTTACATTGAAAATAATTTCTCCGGGGCTTCTATATTCAGTGACCTCCGATGCAGGCAGGCCTGTCGCCATAGCAATAGCGGTTAGACTTTATTTGCAGTTGGCAAAAATAACGAATGAAACAGGTCTGTTTGTTTGTTTACTCTGCACAGTGCAATAATTATCTAAAAAAAATAAAAATAAACTATTTGTAATAACTGGACACGACAGCCATATAGCGGTCAAGGGGGATGGGACTCTTCATCGCGGCTGCTTCCGCGCAGCCACTTCACCGCCGACTCTGCAGCACAAGACAGATCGTCGCTGGAGATTTCATTGCGGGACGCTTCTTCGCTAAAGGTAAGTATTTTACCTATTTTAGTTTAAGGGAGGTAAGAATTAGGGTTTAGGGGTTTAGAATTAGGGTTTAGGGGGTTAATTTTAGTATTAGGGTTCGGGGTTAATTTTAGTATTAGGGTTTAAGGGGTTAATTTTAGTATTAGGGTTTAAGGGGTTAATTTTAGTATTAGGGTTCGGGGTTAATTTTAGTATTAGGGTTTAAGGGGTTAATTTTAGTATTAGGGTTTAAGGGGTTAATTTTAGTATTAGGGTTTATTGGGTTAGTATTAGGGTTTATTGGGTTAGTATTAGGGGTCAGGGGTTAGTATTAGGGGTTAGTATTAGGGTTTAGGGGGTTAGTATTAGGGGTCGGGGGTTAGTATTAGGGTTTAGGGGGTTAATTTTAGTATTAGGGTTTATGGGGTTAGTATTAGGGGTCGGGGGTTAATTTTAGTATTGGGGTTAATATTAGTATTGGGGTCATTTTTAGAAAAGGGGTTATTTTTAGTATTGGGGTTAATTTTAGTATTGGGGTTTGGGAATCATTTATTAGGGGGGGTTATTTTTGTTTTACTTTTACATTTGTAAGAGCTGACAGTTCAGCGCTGAACTGTCAGCTCTTACATAGCCGCGGCCGCGATGAAACGGCCGCGTTATTCTTCATTGCTGACAGTTCAGCGTTCTAACTGCCGCGCTGAGCTGTCAGCGATGAAGATGTGGCGCCGAAGTGTCCTAGACCCCGGTCAAGGGAGTACTCTTGCCATGCTCGCCTTCCATCCTCTTGGAGTGGCACAGAATTATGGGAAAGGAAGTCATCAACAGCTAGAGAGCCACAGTTTGACACTTGTGGTCAACCGCCCCTTTAAGAGACTGCCATGACAGTCAATGGTGAAGTGATATTGGACAGAGAGTACGAAAGACTATCCCCGCAGGACTATTGTATTTTAAACGCCAATGCTCCCCGACATGCCCGTATAGCACATCAGTCATTAGATGTTCCTCTGCGTTCTCGGTTACCCAATTGCCTAACAAGTAAATCATTCAAGACATTTTCTTGTTTATTAGTGGATTGAGCTGACCCAGGCAGAGCTCTTATAAGTTCACCCCGGGAGAAAGGGGTCAGAATTGGGGGAGGAATAAAAGGAGCTTAGGCGATGACGCATGTTGTGCGATATGGTGTATTGTCCTGCTGGGAGTCAAGAGTATATCATCGGTCGTAAATTGATACAAACGGGTCGGTGAGATGGGGCATTTTAATGGGGGTTAATTGGTCTACCGATAAAGATATAGACAAGATGTCCAGGGTGAGGCCTGTAACACCCACAGAACATCATTCAAGAGCACGAAAACTAAGAACGAACAAGGCCCGGAAGTCAATGTTTAACTTTGAGAACAAGTCTAAATTGCTTCAGAAGCTTTGAAGATGATTAGCTTCTGCCTGATTAAAAGGATTCAATGGGGGTCCCGCTTTAAATTGTCCATCACAAAGTCCAGTTAATGTCCCCAATGAACAATGGTGAGCCTGTATAACAGTAGAGGTATCCATGGGTTCACGAGGTTGATGCACGGGTGGCCAAACCACCTTTGTTTTATCTGTGACTGGGGTTTGTTTTGAACACTGAAACGTGCAAGCTTTCCCTGCGAAACTCTGCTGTTGCTCACTTGCAAGAGGAGCAGGCACTGTGTACATTAGAGTCAATATTTTAACATTTGATCCTAGACGGAACGGGAAGACCACGGAGACCATTACAAAGTGGTGGAACATAGGAAAAGAAGCAAGTGAGGGGGGGAAAAAAAATGAGCTTTTGGATCGTTTGCCCGATGGGAGTAGAGCCAGAGGTTGGCCGATCAGGAGATAATACGAGTGGATTGTGGTTAAAAAATAAAAAAAATGTAAATACCTTCTCATGCTTGGTTCAATCTGATCTCTTCAGTAGCAGGTAAAAAATCCATCGTGGGCAGTATATTTTAAGAAGAATAAAAGGAAAGTAAAGTAATTTGACTAACAATGTATTCTTCCTGGTAAAACACTTTCTAAATAAATAAATATATAATTATAAATCTCCACGACTCTCTTACCGCTCTCATGTTGGCTAACCGTATTCGGGGGTGGACATCTTGGGTGAGGTGGGTCAGATCTTCCTCTGACCCAAGATTCTAAACAACATGGCTGCCTCCTGGCAGAGCTATTTCTATTTTCTATTTGAGACGTCTACACTCGATGCAATCTCCCAATTAAACGGACAGTTGTCCTTTAAAGGCCGGGTTCTTTTCGGATATGTAAGCAGTTTGCTGAAGCGCTTACTTATAAAGGCAGACACGTGTGCTGTATTGCAGCTGCGTTGAAGCCCGATGTAACTCAGTGCTCAAAGTAACTTTAAAATAAACAGTGTGTGACATTGGTGTGATGCAGAGTTTTCTCCTTAACCATATTTGGTATCCATTCTATATGGAAAAAAAATACAAAAAACATTCCGACGTGCCAGCTCTACGCTTATGTTATGCTCATATATAGGATCCTCCCCACCTTTAAAAAATAAATATATATATATATATATATATATATATATATATATATATATATATATATATTTAAAATGCCTACATATGATGTAATCTTTCACAAAAACAATTCTTTATTTGTTCCCGACCGTTGTCAGCGTTCTAAAATGTATATTTGTTATAATCTTTAAAAGTAAATTAATATATTGCAAGCAGTGAGAGGTACCCATTAATTCATGTGTCTCGTGCGGTTGGATAGCGTGGCTGTCGCGATCGGTGGCCATTATCTTGAGGCGAGCTATTCACGAAAAAGGGAGTTCAGGTGAGATAAACAAGATTTAACAATGAAGTATACAGGATCAGTTAAACTGCATGGAGCGAGTGAGAGGACATGTTCATCACGTTGAATGGAACTCACTTGAGCGGCTGGCGTTGTTAAAAAAATAATAAATATTGGTGGTACAATGGTAAGAAGTGGAGGGGGAGGGGAGAAGGGCCTCATGCGTTTCACACCTCTCTACAAAGGAAGTATAAGGTTAAAACTTTTCTCCTCCTAATCGTACTGTCCTGTTAGTTCTTCAGAATTGTATTCTAATAATGTATTGGAGGAGACTCTCGCGGACGTGTTTAGAATCTTGGCGCGGACGTGTTTAGAATCTTGGCGCGGACGTGTTCAGAATCTTGGCGCGGACGTGTTCAGAATCTTGGCGCGGACGTGTTCAGAATCTTGGCGCGGACGTGTTCAGAATCTTGGCGCGGACGTGTTTAGAATCTTGGCGCGGACGTGTTTGATCTGACTCAAGATGCCGAGCAACATGTCTGCCACCCGACAGAGCTACACAAGAGGGCTAAATAAAGTTGCTCATTTGCATTAATAATGTAACACACTGGTATGGCTGTTAAACAAAATAAACCCCCCAAAAAATGGTAAATGCATACCTGCCAACTGTGCCGCTTTGAGCGGGACAGTCTCGGATTGGGAGGTCTGTCCTGCCAAGCTCTAACTCTGTTCCGCTCTTCGGGACAGAGGTAAAGCTCAGTGGGACAATGTGACTCGCTTCCGCGGTCCTGATCACATTCTCCTGTGTCCCAGACACCGGAGAATGCCTACTGCGCACACTCACGACTGTCAACATGCGCAGTAGCGATCCTGCCGTCAGATGCCAGTTTCAGCTTGATGGTGATGGCGCATCAACACGCCTCTCCCCGGACTCCGCCCCCTGAGTGGGAGGATCATTGGAAGCTGCAAACTAGATATTTAGAATAAAATTGTAAGAAATGCATAGTTTAGAATTATTCACTGCAATACGCATGAATATTAAACATAGGTCATTTTCAAGTCTGGAGTGGTCCTTCAAGCTTGCCGTGCTTTTTTAGACTGCGGGGCAAGGATAATCTGATATCAGACAGACCGCTATCAGGCAGTGGCAGCCAGATCTCTGTGACTGCGATCGGCAGTGGGTTGGTGGGAACATATGTCGGAAAAACCTCAAACTGAAAAAGTACACCCTCATTAACAGCTGTTAAACGAAGCCATCTAGAACTGTCGGCAAACTGCAAAAAAATAAAATAAAAAGAAAGAAAAAAAATGCCAACCTCTAAAAACTGAATCAAAAAGGATTTTGGCATCTGAAAGCGTTATCTGGATATTTGAAAGCACATATTTAATGTAATGAATTATGTGGGGTCATCTGGGTTGCCCCCTCTACCTGGCACGCACATTTTTTTTTTTTTTTTTTATTGCAGACTACCCATAAATCAAGCTTAGAGATTCCTGGTACCTACCGGGCGAGCAAAGAAATAGGCCTAAAAATTAAAATAATATCTCCCATCTGCTACTGCAAGCGAGATAACAATTTCAAGGATATCCGTCACAGATACCAGCCTCGGGTACCCGAAACTTCAGGCTTTGCATCAGGTCCTGAGAAATAAACAATCCTATGCCCCTCTCCGCGGTGGTTGAGCAGACCCCGCTACGTCGAGGCATGGCCCAAGATAAAATAACTAATTTTGCTAATGATGTCATGCTCCGAACTAGGCCACTCAACTGCCTGTTGCAGTTAACCGTTCAAATTATGCTTATAGCATTAGCAATTGTAAATCCATTTGCCATGCTAATAGGATTCACCTGAGCTGAAGCACAGGATCTTTAAAACAAAATCTCACTGGAACATTTCTAGCCACGCTAAGTTGCCACGCAATGATGCCAGCCTACATGGGGTCAGCAGAACCCACGGAACTTAGATGGACCTCTCTATGGTTTTGTCGTTTCTCTGGTCCTCTCTATGGTTTTGTCGTACGTGCCCAAGGAAGAGACACAAACAAGACACGTTTCTGGGTATTTCTAGGGTTCTCACAAGGTCCCAGGGACAAGCTGGGCCACGGAAAAACCTCTGGTCCTCTCTATGGTTTTGTCGTTGCTCTGGTCCTCTCTATGGTTTTGTCGTACGTGCCCAAGGAAGAGACACAAACATGACAGGTTTCTGGGTATTTCTAGGGTTCTCACAAGGACAAGCTGGGCCATGGAAAAAACTCTGGTCCTCTCTATGGTTTTCTGGGCAGGACCACCGAATGTATCAGTGAGGGCCTACAGACACAAGATGCAACTGCAACACAAAGTACTGTCAGAAGTGAGCTAGTGGTTTAGAGTCTAAAAAGTCTCTATATATAGAGCAACTTCAAGCAACTGAGGATTTCCTAAAAAAAAAAATCTTTAAAAGCGGAGGGGGGTGGAGAAAAAATAAAAAGCCGAGATTATATGCAACAGCCCCTTCTTGCGATCGCTTGCTAGCCAGCTCATTTGCAATCTACAACAGAGGGGGGAGCGAGCACTGCTGCATTGCAGCAGGAAACACAGACGGGCCACGTGAAATGGTACTTTAAACTCTCCTGTCTCGATGGCCCCTGATGCGCAGGGGGGGGGGGGGGGGGGGGAGGAGGATACAGGATCTGGGCTGGATGCGGTAACATGGGGGAGAATTTAGGAAGAAACACCATTATTTGGTGGAATTGGCAGCAAAGGCATAAATTAAGAGAAATGTTTGTTTTAAATGTTTCTAATGCCTCTGGTTTATCACCGCTGGCTTGATATGCAAATGAACTGTTTTCCAGTGGGGAATGTGTCGTTTGCATACCGCGCCACAGGTGATGTCATAAGCAGGAGACTGCTACAGAACACATTTAAAAACACATTTTTCTTGCTCGCAGTTTGGCTAATACAACGAATATATCATTTTCAAATCATTTTGAATGCTCTATAATGCACAGTAAACAAATGTACAGTCCCGTAAGTTGGAATTTACCTTCTCAATTGCTTACCATCTCCCTGGCTCCTAAATTTTAGACCCCTGTATGAGTTTATTTGGCTCCTACAAACATTTGTCAAGCCTTGTTGTAAACCCCCCCCCCCCCTTTTTTGAGTAGTAGTAGTAAACCGTACTGTTCCCTAGAGAACACCAAGTGATAGTAAGCACTGGAGCGAAATGCGTCAGGTACCGCATGTCTGTTTCTTCAGTTGGTATTACAGAGGTCTTTCTGAGGAAAACAGCTAGTGCTATGGGCCTATTCGGAGCTATTGAGAAAGTATTTTCCGTTCCATGCAGCAGTATGGAATTTTAGATTTCTCTAAATAGAAAATGCAAGACGTTTTTTGGCAAGTAATAATAAAAACAAAAAGTACAATATGAGAGTGAGCGTCACATGGTTTAATTTAAAGGAACTGTGTCAACCCAAACATCGCTCATACTGTGAGAGTAACGAATAAGAAATGATGATATATGACATATAGCTCATTTTCCAGCCATGCTTCGGTTGATGGGAGTCCCCTTCAAATCAGGGGTGGGGAACCAGCGGCCCTCCAGGTGTTGCAGGACTACATTTCCCATACTCCCCTGCCAGACTCTTAGCTGAAAGAGCATTATGGGAGATGTAGCTCATCCACTTGGTGGCAGAATCCAATGACCTGCCACGTTATTATACGTTAACCGACCTTAATCTGTTTGCTTGGCTTCCCCTCGTATTAGCGCCTGCACTGAACAGATCCGCAGAACGCGTTGGTGCAGAAGGAAGTGATGATCGTACAAATAATCATCATGCTGTGGCTTGAGGAGCACAGTTTTGGCACAAGGTTAAATAAATAAGGACAAGCAGGGTCATCTACATAAAGAGTGTCTCTGTGCGGGTTCAGTTGATGATATACAGCTCAGTACTAGTGTTACTCGCCTCGGGCCAGGAGGTCTATTCTGATTAAGACACATTAAACACGTGTCAACACCTGTAATAACAGGGGACATGTTTACACATCAGCTTTATCATAACAATAGAGCAGACAGTACATGATGGCCACATAATCACTACAGCACAGCAGCTGATAACAGCTCACCAAGTGCATGAGCGCAGCAGTAAATACAGGCTCAGCCATTACAAGACGGCACCAGCGTACAGCGGCTCAGCCATTACAAGACGGCACCCGTGTACAGCGGCTCAGGCATTACAAGATGGCACCCGCGTCCAGCGTCTCAGCCATTACAGCATGGCACCAGCGTACAGCGGCTCAGGCATTACAAGACGGCACCAGCGTACAGCGGCTCAGCCATTACAAGACGGCACCAGCATACAGCGGCTCAGGCATTACAAGATGGCACCCGCGTACAGCGTCTCAGCCATTACAGCACTGCACCAGCGTACAGCGGCTCAGCCATTACAAGATGGCACCAGCGTAGAGCGTCTCAGCCATTACAAGATGGCACCCGCGTACAGCGGCTCAGCCCTTACAAGATGGCACCAGCGTACAGCGGCTCAGCCATTGCAAGACGGCACCAGCGTACAGCGGCTCAGCCATTACAAGATGGCACCAGCGTACAGCGGCTCAGCCATTGCAAGACGGCACCAGCGTACAGCGGCTCAGCCATTACAGCACGGCACCAGCGTACAGCGGCTCAGCCATTACAGCACGGCACCAGCGTACAGCGGATCAGTCATTACAAGATGGCACCAGAGTACAGCAGCTCAGCCATTACAGCAGGGCACCAGCGTACAGCGGCTCAGCCATTACAAGATGGCACCAGCGTACAGCGGCTCAGCCATTACAGCAGGGCACCAGCGTACAGCGGCTCAGCCATTACAGCACGACACCAGCGTACAGCGGCTCAGCCATTACAGCACGGCACCAGCGTACAGCGGCTCAGCCATTACAGCAGGGCACCAGCGAACAGCGGCTCAGCCATTACAGCCCGGCACCGGCATACAGCGGCTCAGCCATTACAGCCCGGCACCGGCATACAGCGGCTCAGCCATTACAGCCCGGCACCGGCATACAGCGGCTCAGGCATTACAAGGAGAGAGAGCAAGAAAGAGAAAGACCACCTTTGTTTTGAACTAACCATTTGGGCCGACAGGGGGGAATAAAAGCAAACAGGGGACCCAGAGAGATGTGAGGCACCTTCCAGAGACACAGATATAAAGAGAGCACATAACATAATCGGAGAGAGAGACATGTAGCAGCTGAGTGGGAAGGCTTTCAGAGATTAACATGTTTATCTCTTCCTTTAAGTCTGGCTAATGGTTACAGACAGACATGACAGTAGCAAGAGAACTAATACTGTGCGCAATAGTGACTGCGTGGGAGGGCTGAGGTGTGAGGACATTCCCCGGTCATCTTCAATACTATCAAAGAGGTATTACACCAAAAACAAATGCCATATAAAAGGCTTTCCACAATAGTTACCTTTTATCCTGGTCTAATGTGCTTTAAAATAAGGTGGAAAAAAAAAAACAACTACCCCGTAAATCTTAAGCATGTTCTGTGCTTTCTTCCACTCCAGTGCCGACACCTTGTGTTTGTCTCAGTGCTGCTTGCTCCCTCCTACCTACAGTGTTATAAATCATAGTTGTTTATATCACCCTTCACATTCATTCCTGCTCTACTATCATCCGTCCCAACGGTTCACATTAGCATACATACATAAACATGCCATTCACACATACTTTCCTCCCATGTATCTTACATGACTGACACAGACACACCACTAGGAGCGACCGATGGTCGCTGGACCATCTCAGCAATGTAGGATAGGACAGGGTGGGGGGGGGGTGAATGCTCTGCCAGGCTGGGGGGCAATTTTGGGAAAACAAATGGTTGGGTATTGTGCAGTTATATGTTCCACCCTTTAAAGTCAACATGGGGTCATTCAATATCTCAGAGCCCTCTCTGGATGTAAAAATAGGGTTTGGGGTCAGGGACATTAACCTCTTCTTTTAAGTTAAAACAAACTGCTGTGCCCTATCTACAGTAAGCCCACCGAGGGTCTTTAGAGAGAAGTACAGGTTTACTCTCAAGCCCTGTCTCAGAGATAAAGCACAGCCAGCTGGGAGGCTGGCACTCACTAGGTCAGCACAGCCAATCAGAGCAGCCGCTCGCCCCGTCTGATGGAGGTCTGTTTAGTTCAGAAGGCCTCTCTCTGCTACCCAAGTAAAAATGTGGGTCTTTGCACCAGTGAGAGAGAGAGAGAGACTGTCGCCGACCATGGCAGCCACCGGTCAGAAGATACACTGGAACGTACCATTAATAGTACATGGCCGTTTAGCCTCATTCTAGGGGCACTTAACGTTTCACTAGTGATTCTGCATGAGATTTAGGAGTTAGGGGGGGTTTAAAAGAAAGGTTTAATGTCCCTTGAAGCAAGATCACAGATTTACAGACTACCATTTACCAACAGCAAGAAGAGTTTATTTATTTTCTTTATTATTTGTTACAAGGCAGCAGTATGCTTTCCAGATTACAGCAACCTTATTTGAAGCAGTCATCTCTGCAAATGTATGCTGTGAACATTTTTTATTACCGCTAAAAAAAAAAAAAAAATGTACAGAGCACACATCTGCAAGCTTCTGCCCTGTGTACCACTAGGGTATTTAGATCAGAGTTTTGCTGGACACCTATAACCTTTAGATTCTCCCCAGTAGAATGTAGAACGGCTGCGCCTCCATAGAGAACCATTTAATTAGCCAAAGAACTAACTTAATTAATATAGATCACTCTGCGGCAATACGACTTAAAAATGATGCGGGCCAGCAAGAATAAAAAAAAAATGTATGTCTCTCCAGTGTACAGCTGTATGCTTGGAATACTTTTGTATAGACGGTGGGCGGAGTTAAGGTAAGATCAATAGCAAGACAAATGTTAGAAATTGCAAAAAAGTTTTGTTTGTTTTTTTGTTTTGTATTTTTTGTTTTGGGCGGCGGGGGTTAGGGGGGGGAGGTAAAGGGTGTGAAAATATGTTGCTTCAAGACGGAATTAAATTTTTGGAGCTTCAGCTGGCCCGATGAGATGTATTATTTTATATTTACCGTAACACCACTACACGGGTCATTTTCTAGGTGTTTTTTAAGCTGATGTCCGGTATTGTGTGGTGTTATTTTAATACAGGGCATTGTTTCCACATCCGTTACTTGTTATATCTCACGAGTGCCAATCTGTTAAGGCGCTGTGTACATAGCTGGATAACAGGTGATCGGTGCCAACACGCTGAATCACTGATAAAGTAATAGTGATTCCACCATTCAGAACATTAACGACTAGCGACATACCGTGCTAGCATTACGGTCTGGTCACTACTGGGCCATGCCAACTTGGGCTATCCCGATTGTTTACAGATCTTGCTAACATATGATATGATATAGTAGAGGATTTATTAACAAACACACACAGCCAGAAGACTGTTCCCACAGATATCCTAGCACTGCTACCACCACAAGGGATTCTGGGTAGGCCGCCCCATAGCCCCGGACAGAGGTGCAGAGCCAAAAAACCGCTCACGGACAGCTGTTCCCTTCTTAATGGCAACTCGTCAGGATGAGGTCGGTTACCGGCTTGGAGCAGTACGAAAAGCAAGCACAAAAGAAATGTATGGTGTGGGGTAAAAGTGATGGGGGGAAACCCCTCCACTTAAAAATCAGAGGCAGCCGAGATAAGGTATCGGATACCCCTGAAGTGGAGGGACGTTCCATGTGAGGATAGGGTCCTCAAAAGACCAGATTGCTGGCAATCCAAGACCGTGAAACACTATTATATTCAAATTATAGACGATATATTACTATTGTATTAAAATTATTATTTGAATATACTATTGTAGTTTGCTTTTTGGTCCAGTGAGTAATAGTCTATATTTCTCTAGACAGATCATGTAATATATACAAGTTGTTATGCATTGTTCTTTTTGGTTACTTTGAGATTATATATTTATATGTATTTGTTTTCATTTAGAAACATTTGTATTTATTATCATTCTCTGGTGGGATGGCCACTTGTTTGTTTTTCTTTGCGAAGGGATGATTCTAAATGACAAATAAGGGCAGATTTTCGAAACCCCCACGTAATTCCGGGTCAAAGCAATTCCTGGGTGCTGCAGGCCACAACTCCTATGGTGCTCAGCCAGCCTATAGGTGGCCTCTTTCTTGCCCTTCCTGCCACTGCAAAACATACTGTAACAGAGTGTCGGGGGGAAAAGCTGCTGGGTTGTGTGTGGATTTCTGGCGAGACGTATAATCCTCAGGTCAGCAGAGAAGGAAGCTGGCACCTGTACCTCTCACATGTACATCTAGCTGTGACATCCAGCCCCCAGCTGCTATTCTATAAGCGCCTGATGTCATGCCCTATTTGGGCTACGTGAGGGCTTCCCTTTTAAGCTGGGGACATCCCTAGCTATGTGATGTACTTTTAGCCTAACTCCACACCTTTAAAATCGGTTTTACTCTCTCGTCCGATTACAATGTGTCCCCACATGCTAAATCCCGTGTTACACCTCTATGTGCGTGTAACCTTGCGTGCACTAGAGAGAAGAAAAAAAAAAAAAAGCTTCATGCAAGAGCTAAAAAAAATATTTTGACATAATAACCTGCTACAGTCTGTCTACACACGTCAGACAAACTATGGAACGTTCCAAATGTCTGGGGATTAAAGGGTTACTAACGTGACCTGTAGGGGCTTTCCTGTGTTTGTATGTAACTGCTGTGTAGCACAAACATCTCGTCTTTATTGTAGTCAGAATTCTTTTGCTCTAACCCCCTCATCGTGTAACCGGTGTCTGCTTCCCCTTTGCAGAAAACTACTGCTTGATCTCACTTTGCTGCCCCTCACGCCTACAGTGACTGCTGCATAGAGAAGAAGGGGCTAATCTGGTGCAATATCCTCAAAGTAGAACTATCGGTAATTTCTGCAGACTGATGTCAAATGAATTTCAACTCACACAATGTCCTGAAAAGGTGTCTATTGTAGTGTAGTATTGGAGCTGTACTACCTTCCTTTCGGTCTACTGAGCACAAACTGAATGTTCTCTGGACAGAATAGGTTAAGAATACAATTTTGTATCTATTGGTCGGTTTGTTTCTTTTTAAGTATTCAATGTATTTGTTTTTATTTTTACTGTATTATATTTGTTATATTTTAACCATTCATTGTATCATTATTTTTTTTTTTAGCAGTGCTACCTATCTCTTTTGTATCGGTTATTAACCACACTATGTTTGTCTGTTTTTTTTTTCCCCCAAGATTATTTTAGAACTTATTCAAAAAGTAATCGAAATCTTGTCGATGCTTTAGATATATCTCCGAACTGCAAAATGCATTTTGGAACCAATCATTGGTATGCCAATAATGCTTTCAACATTCTTTGTTGTCCCACCCTACTGAAGCCCACCCATGTCCAACTCTTACCAAACATTCATTGGTATGCACCGCTACCAGGCACACCCTCATTTCAAGCAGGTTACCACTCGTTACAGAGGTGTAAAATAGACGCAAAATAGGCATTTGGAGGTTTAAAATGAGCTGTCATCAAATGCTTATATGATCAATGAAGATATTAAAAAAAATCAAGGTATGCATTGTGTGGGCAAAACTAAATAAAACAGCGGTGGGGAAATGAGACGCTAGAACCTAGGAGTATATTGCGGACCCCCAGCTGTTTCTGGAATACAGCTACCATAATTCCCCACTTTTCTAGAAAGCTAGCAAGGAATTCAGGGATTTGTAGTTCTGCAGCTTGATGGCCCCAATTGGATGCCTAAAAAATAATCCAAAAACATGGCACAAAGTCTGAATAAATATTAAAGAAACGTGTGTGTGTGTGTGTGTGAGCGTGTGTGTGAGCGTGTGTGTGTGTGTGAGCGTGTGTGTGTGAGCATGTGTGTGTGTGTGTGTGAGCATGTGTGTGTGTGTGTGTGAGCATGTGTGTGTGTGTGTGTGTGTGAGCATGTGTGTGTGTGTATGTGTGAGCATGTGTGAGCATGTGTGTGTGAGCATGTGTGTGAGCGCATGTGTGCATGTGTGTGTGCATGTGTGCGTGCGTGTGTGTGTGCATGTGTGCGTGCGTGTGTGCGTGCATGTGTGCGTGCGTGTGTGCATGTGCGTATGTGTGTGTATCTATGTGTGTGTGTGTGTGTGTGTATCTATGTGTGTGTGTGTGTGTGTGTGTGTATCTATGTGTGTGTGTGTGTATCTATGTGTGTGTATCTATGTGTGTGTGTGTATGTGTGTGTGTGTATGTATGTGTGTGTGTGTGTGTGTGTGTGTGTGTGTGTGTATATCTATGTGTGTGTATCTATGTGTGTGTGTGTGTGTGTGTGTATCTGTGTGTGTGTGTGTGTGTATCTATGTGTGTGTGTGTGTGTGTGTGTGTGTATCTATGTGTGTGTGTGTGTGTGTGTGTGTGTGTGTGTGTGTATCTATGTGTGTGTGTGTGTATCTGTGTGTGTGTGTGTGTGTGTGTGTGTGTGTGTGTGTGTGTGTGTGTGTGTGTGTGTGTGTGTGTGTGTATCTATATCTAATTATATTTTTTAATTTAAAACAATTTATGGTTGAACAACAAACTGATAATAAGTTTTAATGGGACAGTCCAGACTACTCTTCATTTGGAGGCGACTGCTGTGTTCCAGATACAGCGGCAAGGCGTTATAAATGTGTAACCATTGCACACGGCTGGCTCTCGGTACGCTGCAGTGAAGGTAGAGAGTTCTGCAGTGCAGATCAGAGCAGAATCCCCCCGTGCTCCTTATTCTCACATGTTATAGTGATAGTGGATTCTGCGACGGTACAGGAGCTCGTCCCCCAATACAAGATCTGCACTGCAGAATAACACAACCTGGTCAGGCAGCCACCCGCTAATCTACATTATAGCACTGTAGGGGTGATCCAAGGTATACCCATCATACTCAAGGACAACGGCAGGCAAGCAATGAACGTATGTTTAATTCAAATATTGTACATCATTTCTAGAAATCATTTAATGAAAATGATCCAAATCCCGTTTCTGATTGAGCCCTTTTATCTCTCTAAAGGGGGCAGACATGTTGGTTAGAATGTTGAGATCTGACCCCAGATTCTAAACAAACATGTCCGCCCCCACTACAGAGCTAAAACTGAGCAAAGACGGCTCTATAGGAAACCTTTATTTGCATTCTTTCATTAAAGAAAGTAAAAATGCACTTAAAGCAAATTAAATAAACGTCTGGCTGGGGGGCTTGGGGGGATCAGCAGAAGAAAGGTTTAGACAATGTATACTTATAAATGGACAATAACCCACAAAACACATCTCCTGGTTGGATGTAACGGTACTATCAAGTGTGCGTTTGTGTGATGCAAACACTTTTATGTGACAATCGGTTTATTGGCTGTACAAATCTACTCACAATCTGTCTGCAGCATCATGTGCCACAGTAATCTCTCCGGCTGTATGAACACCCCTTACACGATCTTTATCAAGTGGTCGCACGGGTTAACAACTACTGTCCATTTGTCTCAAGTAAGCCCATCGTGTATCGGATACAGCCGAGGCTTCATCTCTGCTCTGCCTCAAAGATGAGCCGGTCAGTCGGCTCTGAAAAGTACCGTTGCGTGCACAGCCAATCAGAACAGGGGGCTTGCCCCGCCGGTCTGATCGGGGTCTGTATGGAGTAGGATCAGACTAGCGGGGCAAGTTCTAATGAGCAAGAACCCTCTTCCATGAACAAAGCCCTGTAATTTACTTTCCTAGAAAGGAGGCAGCTGAAAAGGTTGGTTCTCAGTGGGGGGGGACATTGTCCGATATCAATCTAGTTTACTGTGCCTCAAAAAAAAAAAAACTACAGCTTGATGTCATTCTCTCTCTCTCTCGAAGGAGACCGACACCTTTACAAAACGAATGAGCTGATCATTGCTGCTTGATTTAGTGGAACATGCTTCTAAATCATTAATAGGTTTATCAAAATTAAGATTTCATTGAGTAAACATTCTCTACCCCCCCCCCCCCCCCCCCACCACAGACATCCAAAGGAGAGAATAAAAAGCCACAAATAACACTTTCTTCATTTATTTTCCAGTGCATTTCCAAGGAACACATGGGGAACCAGCAAAGCTTCTGCTTAAATTCAACTACAACTCCCATGACCCTCAGACAAGCAGAAGCAAATGACACACCTGTTATTTTAACAGTTCTGGCTGTCAAGCCAAGAGCTCCAATTATTATTTTATTTTGCAAAAACGTCCTATGCAACATTACGTTTCCTGTCCCCTAATTGAAGCCTAAATATACAGATGCACACATAAAGACCTCTCTTAAACTGACTGTACCACCTAAGCATTGCTTCTACCGGGCATGTAGAGAATAGCAAAAAAAAAATAAAAAAAGATTGAAAAATATGTACACATTGTATTCACAAAAAATGCAAACATATGCTTAAAGTAGGAAAAAAAAATGTGTCTCATGTTTATGACATCACCTGTGGCTTGATATGCAAATTACCCACTGAAAAGCAGTGTATTTGATTGTCAAACCACAGGGTGATGTCATACACTCGCGACGACACATATTTGTCTTGCAGTTTTGCCAATACAAGGTATGGATCATTTCCGAATGTTTTTTTTTACTCTCTACATACACACAATTTTTAGGTGATACCAGTAGTGTATCTTCCACAAGGCAAACAAGGCACTCGCCTAGGGCGGCACTCTGCCAGGGGGGCAGCACTTTGCCAGAGGGTGTTAAAGCACACTTCTGGTGCTTCAGACATTTTCACTCCATCCTCCACCATTCAACAAGCTTTAGCTCCTTCCAATTAATCGGGGTGATGGGGGGCATGTAATGAACGTGGTGGGAGTATGTAATGAGGGTGATGGTGACATGTAATGGGGTGATTGGGCATTTTTATGTGTGTGCAATGTGGGTGATGGGGCATGTAATGGGGTGATGGGGAATGTCGTGGGTGTACAACGTGGGTGAGGGGGGTGCCCGAATTTTGTCTGCCTAGGGCAGCACAAAACCAAGATACACCACTGGGTGATACAGTACCTTTAACATGCTGTTAAAAAAAATATATATATATATATATATTTTAACTGCTGCAAAATGTGTTGTATGCTAGAGAAAGTATGAGCAACAACAAAGAAAAAAAGAAATTAAAAAAATCGCAGCCGAGGTGCCACTGGTTTTCGAAGATTTCTAATCTCATTCAAAACTAGAAGTCCACATATGTGGCCAGAAATCCCACAGACGGGGCAAATTAAGGGCAGCCTGCATTTGTTCTAGAAGGAAGACTTCCTGGGGTAATAGGAGTAAAAATTGGCATTCGATAGCTGAAAGAAACGCGCACATAAAGATTTGTTTTCTTTTTTAATGCTGTAAATATAGAGAATTAATAAAAATAAAAATTTCGGAGAAGGTAAAGCAGATGAGAACTTGGTTAGGCAAAAACTGTGCAACGGTATACCCACTGTCACCACACCTTGACCTGATCACTGCTGGGCATTGAATCATATAAACAGCTAGGTAGTAGGAGGGAACAGTCAGACGGGGAGACAGACACAAGATGTCAGCACTGTAATAGAAGGAACACAGAACATGCTGCAGATGCATAGGTATAGTTCAGCACATTAGGACAGCATAAAAGATAAGTATTCGGGGAAGCGTTTTATATGGCAATTTATACTGCCACCCAAATGTATTTTATATTTTCCTTTTTTTTTACGGCTCCATGACAAAAATGGCAGAAAGAAGGTACAATTACAGGCTGAGTACCCCTTATCCTAAATGCTTGGCACCAGTAGTATTTTGGATAATGGGTTATTTCAGATAACGGATCATTTTCACCAATAAGATATATTAAAGCCTCTCAGCTCTCATGAAATCCAGTAATATCAATGTAAATACTGTATAGAGCAAATAAATCACTGTTACTGTGATGTAGCCGTGATGTGAAGCATCGTTGGGAACCTGCCGTTGGCGTGTCAGGTCTGCACACGTGTCATTGTATGACCCTTTGTGGGTGTGGGGGAATCCGAGCATGCATGGGAAGGCTATATCACAGCTTAAGGGGGCCGGACGCTGAATACACTGTTGTGTGCTTGTATTCTGGCAGGTATTTTTTGGATACAGGATGCTCAACCTGTATTGGTCCTCTGACCCAAGGTTCTAAACAACATGGCCGCCCCCGGATAGAGCAATAGAGAACAAATAGGTTCAATAAAGTACTTTATTTGTATTCTTTCATTATAGAATGTTACAATGCCTAAGCCTTATACCAGCTTTCAATTAAAACAGACCTTTTTTTTCCCCCCCGTAAGTAGTCCTTTAACTGCTCTGTTCCCCCACTGATAACAACTCCGCAAAATAGAGAGAGCATTTAAAGTGTTAACCGGCCTAACTGTGATGTTACGGGAGGGCCCTGGACTTCACAGTCGGGAGACATGGCAAATTGAACAGAACCCAGTAAACACATGACAAGCTTGTTGCAAGTCCCTGCAGATTTGTCACCGATTCACATAATTATTCAGATGGAAAGTGCAGTGGTTGGGAAAAGAGAAAAAAAAATAGAAAGATGCAGCGAATGCCATTTAATTGAACAAATTAGCCAGCACTAGGGCGCTGCTGTTTTCTCCTCTGTGGTACAAGACTGGTAATATAGGATCATCTTAATAATAGGGTAAATTGTCATATCAAAAAGATGGGGGGGGGGGGGGGGGGTCAGTACTCCAACACAGTCGTTCCCAAACCTCAAGGTCCACCCAACAGACCAAAAAATAATAATAATAATAAAGACGGTTGGGTGGGCCTTGAGGACTGGCTTGGGAATCACTGGTAATGGGATGGCAGGATAGATAGTACTGAGAGACAAATCTGACCTCCGATATACATAGAGGGAATGAACACTGGACAGAGGAGAGTATAATAAAAATTAGAAAGAAAGAAAAATACCAAACAAAGAGGATATAGGCTTAAATTAGAGGGGCAAAGGTTTAAAAGGAATATCAGGAAGTAGATGCCTGGAATGGTCTTCCAGCAGCAGTGGTAGAGGTTAATACAGTGAAGGAGTTTAAGCATGCGTGGGATAGGTATAAGGCTATCCTAGATATAAGATAAGGTCAGGGACTAATGAAAGTATTACATTACTGAGAGGGTAGTGGATGTATGGAATAGTCTTCCAGTAGAAGTGGTAGAGGTTAATACAGTGAAGGAGTTTAAGCATGCATGGGATAGGTATAAGGCTATCCTAGATATAAGATAGGGACAGGGACTAATGAAAGTATTACTTACTGAGAGGGTAGTGGATGCATGGAATAGTCTTCCAGTAGAAGTGGTAGAGGTTAATACAGTGAAGGAGTTTAAGCATGCATGGGATAGGTATAAGGCTATCCTAGATATAAGATAAGGCCAGGGACTAATGAAAGTATTACTTTACTGAGAGGGTAGTGGATGTATGGAATAGTCTTCCAGTAGAAGTGGTAGAGGTTAATACAGTGAAGGACTGTAAGAATGCATGGGATAGGTATAAGGCTATCCTAGATATAAGATAAGACCAGGGACTAATGAAAGTATTACTTACTGAGAGGGTAGTGGATGCATGGAATAGTCTTCCAGTAGAAGTGGTAGAGGTTAATACAGTGAAGGAGTTTAAGCATGCATGGGATAGGTATAAGGCTATCCTAGATATAAGATAAGGCCAGGGACTAATGAAAGTATTACATTACTGAGAGGGTAGTGGATGTATGGAATAGTCTTCCAGTAGAAGTGGTAGAGGTTAATACAGTGAAGGAGTTTAAGCATGCATGGTATAGGTGTAAGGCTATCCTAGATATAAGATAAGGTCAGGGACTAATGAAAGTATTACATTATTGAGAGGGTAGTGGATGTATGGAATAGTCTTCCAGTAGAAGTGGTAGAGGTTAATACAGTGAAGGATTTTAAGCATGCGTGGGATAGGTATAAGGCTATCCTAGATATAAGATAAGGCCAGGGACTAATGAAAGTATTACATTACTGAGAGGGTAGTGGATGTATGGAATAGTCTTCCAGTAGAAGTGGTAGAGGTTAATACAGTGAAGGATTTTAAGCATGCGTGGGATAGGTAATAGGCTATCCTAGTTATAAGATAAGGCCAGGGACTAATGAAAGTATTACTTACTGAGAGGGTAGTGGATGCATGGAATAGTCTTCCAGTAGAAGTGGTAGAGGTTAATACAGTGAAGGAGTTTAAGCATGCGTGGGATAGGTATAAGGCTATCCTAGATATAAGATAAGGCCAGGGACTAATGAAAGTGTTACATTACTGAGAGGGTAGTGGGTGCATGGAATAGTCTTCCAGTAGAAGTGGTAGAGGTTAATACAGTGAAGGATTTTAAGCATGCGTGGGATAGGTAATAGGCTATCCTAGTTATAAGATAAGGCCAGGGACTAATGAAAGTATTACTTACTGAGAGGGTAGTGGATGCATGGAATAGTCTTCCAGTAGAAGTGGTAGAGGTTAATACAGTGACGGAGTTTAAGCATGCATGGGATAGGTATAAGGCTATCCTAGATATAAGCTAAGGCCAGGGACTAATGAAAGTATTACTTTACTGAGAGGGTAGTGGATGTATGGAATAGTCTCCCAGTAGAAGTGGTAGAGGTTAATACAGTGAAGGAGTTTAAGCATGCATGGGATAGGTATAAGGCTATCCTAGATATAAGATAAGGTCAGGGACTAATGAAAGTATTACATTACTGAGAGGATAGTGGATGTATGGAATAGTCTTCCAGTAGAAGTGGTAGAGGTTAATACAGTGAAGGAGTTTAAGCATGTATGGGACAGGTATAAGGCTATCCTAGATATAAGGCCAGGGACTAATGAAAGGATTACTTTACTGAGAGGGTAGTGGATGTATGGAATAGTCTTCCAGTAGAAGTGGTAGAGGTTAATACAGTGAAGGAGTTTAAGCATGCATGGGATAGGTATAAGGCTATCCTGGATATAAGATAAGGAGAGGGACTAATGAAAGTATTACTTTACTGAGAGGGTAGTGGATGTATGCAATAGTCTTCCAGTAGAAGTGGTAGAGGTTAATACAGTGAAGGAGTTTAAGCATGCGTGGGATAGGTATAAGGCTATCCTAGATATAAGATAAGGCCAGGGACTAATGAAAGTATTATTTTACTGAGAGGGTAGTGGATGCATGGAATAGTCTTCCAGTAGAAGTGGTAGAGGTTAATACAGTGAAGGAGTTTAAGCATGCGTGGGATAGGTATAAGGCTATCCTAGATATAAGATAAAGTCAGGGACTAATGAAAGTATTATTTTACTGAGAGGGTAGTGGATGCATGGAATAGTCTTCCAGTAGAAGTGGTAGAGGTTAATACAGTGAAGGAGTTTAAGCATGCATGGGATAGGTATAAGGCTATCCTAGATATAAGATAAGGCCAGGGACTAATGAAAGTATTATTTTACTGAGAGGGTAGTGGATGCATGGAATAGTCTTCCAGTAGAAGTGGTAGAGGTTAATACAGTGAAGGAGTTTAAGCATGCGTGGGATAGGTATAAGGCTATCCTAGATATAAGATAAAGTCAGGGACTAATGAAAGTA